>OMKZ01007453.1:29046-53504 GCA_900302535.1 Neoniphon sammara | reverse complement strand
AGGTCCCAGAAGTGCCAATTCAAAAAATATCTGCACCTGTAGCTGAGAAACACACAGCTGTGTCTGAGCACAATGGTGAGTCTCAGTGGATTCATGGGCTGGGAATATACTTAAAGAACATTTTTCCATTTACATTAAATGAGAAGAAATATCAGAATCACAGTTGTATTGAAATGATGGAAACAATAAAAAACTTTTATATGAATTAGGATTATTTTAAAAGATTACAGTATTCTGTACTTTGAAAAGGTCTTTTTCAAAACTAAAATTTGGGTTGCAAATAAACTTAGCAAACCATCACATCATCTTAAATCAAATAAGATATCACTACATAAACTTACTGGCACACATACAGTGAACAAGTATTTAGATAGTAATGTTTTTATAATTTGGCACTATACTATTATTATTTTAAATGTGAAATTAATATTAATCTACACCAAATGCACTGACATGTACAGTATGTGGAAGGCTGTAGTTCTTTTGAGTGAAATCATTTTAGTTTGACTGTCTTTCTCCTCAATGCCTCTGATTGCACTGTGAACCACAGTGGAGACTGAAGTTTTGTGTATTTGCTCTGTTGCAGGAGAGAGCAGCGACCAACCCAAGACATCCAGGGTGAGTCAGTCCTCACAATAAGTGTGTGAACCATGAATGGCAATCCAATTTCAACCATTGTTTAAGTATGCGTATGTGTGACTGTGTGTATAAATTTAGAAGTTCTGCCTCCCGGTGAGGGAGACGTGTGTCGCTTGTCAGAAGACAGTGTATCCACTGGAGAGACTGATGACTGATCAGCATATTTACCACAAAACCTGTTTTCGCTGCGTTCACTGCAACACCAAGCTCAGGTTAGTCACTCACTGACACATATTGCTGAACATTATGTAATCATTTTGCATTGTGTACATTTCCTATATTGATTTAAATAGAAATGCCGCTGTCATAATCATCATCGCTGGTGGCTGTTTGTCGAGGAACTCTAAACAAAGAAATGTGTTCCAAAAGTGATGCTGTACTGAAGCAAACTATCTCTCTGCTACCTTCTGCTTTTTAGTCTTGGGAACTATGCCTCTCTGCACAATAATGTCTACTGCAAGCCCCATTTCAGCCAGTTGTTTAAGGCTAAAGGAAACTACGATGAGGGCTTTGGCCACCGGCCTCACAAGGAGCTGTGGACACCTCGAGCCGATGGAGATGAAGATAACGAAGTGGTAAAGCCAAAGCAACAAGACGGACCAGCATTGTCACCCACAGTGACACATGAGGAAACATCTCCACTGGCCAAAGTTACAGATGTAACTGCCTTATTGGAGACACAGGCTCAAACACACACCAGCTTGAGTGAGAAATTCCAGTCCACGGAGAGGCCAGCTGAGACCCGCAGGCTGAGGATCGCCTGGCCCCCTCCAGGCGGTGAAGGCCAGTCTGGGGCAGGGATGCAAAAGTCTGGTCCAATGGCGGAGGGAACTGCTTCAGGTCGAGTCTTGAAGGCCAAGTGGCCCCCAGAGGACGAGCTGCCGTCATCCATCCAAAGCACAGAACGGGCTGAGCTGAGGAGCCTGAGGAGGTCATCTTCTCTAAAGGAGCGCAGTCGGCCCTTTACCATCGCAACCAACCCCAAACCTACAACCAACCTGGGACCACGGGAGCCTCGTCGTCCTCTCAAAGCCCTGCTGGAGAGGAGGGGATCACTGGAGGAAACCTGCTCATTTGAGGAAGAAAGTAAACCAGAAGTCCAGGAGGTGAAACAACAGGAACAGGAAGAGCAGAAAACACCGCCGATGCTGTGCGAAGATGCAACAAGAAGAAGTGAGACCATGCTTGAGGAAGATGCCGAGACTCTTCCTGAGCAGCAGGAACAAAAAGATGGACAGAAAGGAAATGTAGAAGCAGATACGTTTGCAGGGGAAGAGGGCTCCCAGAGAAGCATCTCCCCAGATATCTCAGCCTCCCCATCTCCACCTTTGCAGCCAAAAAATAACCGCACCTCCCAGGATGTGGGCTTCTGGGAGGAGAAGGAAGGCAGTGATGGGGAAGAGGAGATGACTGCGGAGGAGATAATCAAGAGGAACCGCTATTATGAGGATGATGTCTAAGCTATAGCAAAATATAGCTTCATATTTTGTTTATACATAAGTTACAAATTTAGATTTCCTAGATTTTATAGTATTACAGGGGAATTGCAGAAATACATCATCATTTTGTGTGTATGCATATGCACAGTATTGCTATTATTGCCTTTAATTTTTACTGTTTTTATGATTTTATAAAAAATGGAATTACATACTGTAAAAACATCTCATACAGCTTTTATATGACATATGATTAGACTGTGTAGTGGGCTTTTACTAAGCTGAAATCAATGTGTCTCTGGGCCTCATTTTCTGTGATTTATGTGCATCATCAGTGGCTCATTATATTCAGAGGCGGTGTTTCCAAAAAGCATAGTTTTTCTGAGCGGCATTTAAATGCTGTTGTATAGCATGCACTCCTGGACTTGTATAAAATAAAACAATCAATTAAGTGAATTTTTGCCTTACCACCTGGAACGTATCTGATTTATCTATCATACAGCAGGGTAGCAAACACCAAAATAATTCTAAGATGCTGTTATAGGAAAATAAAATGCACAGCTTGTTGTAAAATGAAATGGCTGTGCATTTTTTGTCAATATTGTTATGTATTGCCTCAGTTTAAATGTAAAATAAGTTAAAAAAAAAAAAAAGTAAGATAAACAACCAAACAAGTATGTTCTTGTTAAGGTTTCAGTGAACGTGAAAGCTAACACTGTAGAGGCCTTGTCTTTGCTCAGGGATGAAGTCATCTCTACCACCAGTGTTGTCATTGTTTCCCCACGTCCAGCGGCCTTCGTACCTCCTCTAGTGGGAGTCAGTACTTCTCTACCATGCCTCCATCAGAGGTATTAGACCTACTTGAAATCTCCTTCCTCAGGCAAAGTACTCTTCCACCTCCTAAGATGGCACTGTGGAGCATGGCAGGGTGGAGTGCAAGCAGGAACGCTTTATTCAGCCCTTGCCCTTCATCAGCACCTGAATATGCACATAATTACTAAAGTGGAGATCTTTTACTAAATTTGTATGTATACCAATCAGTAAATCATAATAACACTAACTTGCAAAAAAACTCCATAGTTCTGTCAAAATAAACTGTACCATGCAGCTGCAAAGGCAAATTGCACTGGATGATCTTAGTAAATGTGAGCAAACTATAAAAGTGCTTTTATATCTTCTCTTGTGGGAGTCAGAACTTTATCAGAGAGGCATTGCAGTGGTTTGAAACTTTCCAGCTGTGTGTATTCATCTGAACCAAATTTCAGATGAAATTTAGCCCTGGTCAAAATTTGACCATAAATGAGCTTAACAGACCATGAAATGTCCCACATTTTAGACTGCCATTGCCACAATAAGAGAGAAGCTATGCAATATGTATCGAAGCTTCTACTGACAGCTAAAACCTCAGTGTAAGATCTCAAAATGAATTGCCTACTGGGAGCTTTCTGGATTTGTGTTCAACGTCTTCAATTGTGGTATCTATTTTATATTGTATATAAAACATTTTGTAATGCTTTTTATAATATGTGCACCAGAATATATAATATACTGCATGCACAACAGTAGAACCTCATTCATTTGAACAGCTTTTTTTGAGGGGATATTGTTTGAATTATTGAAGTCTGCAGAGACAAATATATTGAAACAGAGGTGTAAACTGTTTCCACAATGAACTAAATGCAAGCACATGTACTTACATTGCTCTTCACAAGCTGTGGCTGATGCATTACATATATACTTATTATGTGGCTCAAATAAATGAGGCTCTACTGTATTAGAACTCTTGTACCCTCATTTTTTATATATGTGTGGTGAGGACAAAATTGTTGTATATCATGTTATAGAAATAAACTTAACAGGGAAATGGTTGGAATAAATAAATGCCAGTTACACTTCATCTGCAGTCTTGCTTGAATTCACTGAACAATGAATCAGATGTCGCCTTAACTGACAGCTTGATGGTTTTTATCGTTAGATTTGGGTCACTTTTTCACACCACTAACATTTCTCCAGTCCATATTCAGCACTTTTGCTTTATTTCTTAAAAGTTGCATACATGTACATAATTTAAAGATGATATACAGTACAATTATGCTGTATGTCCTTATGAACCCAAAGGATGCCATGAAATCAAACATTTTCTCAATGCAGTGACTGTGTGAAGATTATCTTCCCTTTCAAAGTATTATCAATTAGAGGCCGGCTCTATAAAAGTGATCAAGGGTTCTTTGACTTTTTCATCCCAGAGCCCGAATCCCAGTTACTATTGGCATATGTTGGGTTAATTTATTGTGATGGGTTACTGATAAGGCTTAGGTCACGGCACAGAGAAAAAAGGTCAAAGTCTGCTATCTGAGGGCTTAACAAAAACACCAATTAGCTCTTAGGCAGCCACACATTACCAAAAAAGTAATGTTTTATCAATTGACGTGAATAAACAATCACTTTCAAAGGCAAGTACAATATGACGACATGCTCTGATGAGTTGACATAAATTTGTTACCAACAGTTGGGCAATGCAAGTGGTTAACAAAGCCTTAATCTGGTCCACATTAACTGAGAAACACCATTATTATCATTTTTTTTAATTTATTTTTTTATTTGTGGGAGCTGTTTGAAAGAGGGCCAAATCCTGGCCCCATTAAGCTCTGTTCACACTTGGTATAAATATCAGTCTCTGGGATTTGGAGCAGGTTTTCCTCTACCTTTTATTTTTCATTATTTTTTAAATTTTTTAAATTTGCTAGTTGACATTCAAAGGAGACAGGAAAGGTAGACAAAGGGTGAAGTTACCTGCAGTAAATGTCCTGGGTTGCATTAAAACCCAGGAAATCACAAATTTACAGGTTATGCCTTTAGCCAAATGAGCAACCAGAGGCCTGTGTCATAAAACGAGTTTAGTGGGTTGGTGACCTAACTTTGGACTTACCTCTGGCTTGAAGGTCTCACAACAGTGGCTCACTTTTAAGCAGGGCACACAAGCTGCACACCTAACTTGCCCCAGAGCAGGTAATGTTCAAACGATCAGATCCAAATATATAAAAAGCTTTGCTCCTCACCAAACAACTCCCTTGAAAAATGGGATCACCACTTCTAGAGGATCTCATGGCCTTTATTGTAAAAATTCAATTTACAAAACCAGATCTGAACAAAAACATTGCATTCAAATGAATGACACATGACATAGACCATAATAGAAAGAACAGTACAGGGAGATACTTTTTAAATAATAGACAGCAAGGAGGGCTCTTAGGAGGACAGTGGTGTTGAGAGGCCAGATGAACAATTTGTTTTCCACAATGATCCATTAGATAAGAAATACAATTTACTGTATGCTTGCAGCATTTCCAGGCCATTTGCTCACTCTGGCTATAAGAGCACTTCTATCAAATAGCAGGCGGCTTATGTTAGTTGGCTATAAGATCAATGATGAATGAAATTTCGTGCTGTAAACTAAGTGCAGCTGAAATTCTTTCACAGATTCCGGAGAGATTGTTGCAACAGATTGCACTCTCACACCATCACCAGTCAGACTTCATGAATAGACATCAGACTCATTATATCAATGATAAAATAGACACCGATACACACAGAGAGCCAACGCAGTTTCCAACAGCTGAACCCCTAAAATGGACTGAAACATCCTTTCTACACAATAACACTCACGCTGTAGTTACATGTGTTTAAACAGCTGTAACTGAACAGCTATCTTATGACATTTCAGGTATGATAGCCCATTTGATACTTGTAGCATTGCACAAACACACACCCAATTCCTGGTTTAGCTCCTGGTCTTCTACTACATTCACACCATAGCAGATTAAAGCAAGATTAATTTGCTGAAGTTTGCTATTGCTCACGTGTTTCAGTCAACACCCACACCCACAAAACAGCCTGTACAGCAGATGGGCGACAGCAGCAGCAGACCGTGCTGGTTCCACTTCTGTCAATTAAGAACACGATGATGAAGCAGCAGTGGGCATGTGATCACCAAAACTAATGACTGAGGAGTGAAAACACAATGCCTGGTCTGAATCCTGGTTTCTGTCTGGACATGCCGATAGCAGGATCTGAATTTGGCACAAACAACATGCTTCCATGGATCCACCCTGCCTGATGTCTACAGTACAGGTTGGTTGTGGTGTAATGATGTGATGAATGTTTTCTTGGCCCTGTGTCAGTTGTTTTAGAAGTAGTCTGTTTGTTTAAGAAGACTTACATTCACATAATTAAGGTTCTACTGTATATTGGATCTATAAAGTGCTTACAATAAATGTATATGGCAGATTTTTCTTTTTTAGAAAATCTTTACAATACAGCATTAGAGTGAAATTTTTATGTTATTTTATTTTGATTACTTTTGATTTTTGGTATATACCTGAGAGTTGCAAATTTTGGCTATGGCTTCATTTTCAACATTTGAATCTTTGCTAAAATATTCAAATGCTGAACTAGTAACAATACCTGCTCAATGTACTCTGGCACTGACATAGTTCTACATCATTTTGGTCTTGACAGGAATTAATACTTCAGATACTTCATTGTTTCCTCTTACTGAGACATTTGGTTTCAATTCTATGCTGACAAAACACATCTGCACATGTCCATTTTATCTGAAACTCACAAACATTACATTGAAGACTATGCTAGCTTCAAAGATATCACCTTTTCTGAAAGGCTCCATACAGCATAGAGCAACAAGGAAAAAAGGATTTCATTGAGTCTAGCATGTCATCTTCATCAATTCGAATACAGAGATGACTGTGTGTTTTCTGAGCTGTGCATGACACTTTGTCAGAAACAGCCTGTGAAAGCCTGGGGCAACATCTTATCACACATGGATACCAAATATCTCAGTAATGGCAAAGCATGCCAAGCATTTCTCAGAGGAATGAAATAGCAAAGCAAGAACAATATTGTCAAAATAAAGAAAACACAAGCATGAAGACTTCTCTCAGTAGTGGTGGCTCTGTATTGGAGTGGCACTTTTTCTGACATGGATTTGGTCCTACTTCTCTTTTGGATTCTAAAGCCAGACAAAGTATTTTGTAGTGGTAATGAACTCTCCATCTTTACAGTAAACTGCTGATGTTGATTAAAGTGACTATTTTTGTGTGCTTTGAAGGTCAAAGGCAATCACTGGGGTGTGGACTTTATTTAACAAACCGTTATTAATTGTAAACCCATAACTGCTGATAGATGCGGCATAGGAAGATAACTTATTTATATTTATTGCACAATTGCCATAAAATACTAACGTGCACCCGTGTACAGAACCACCAGGACTGTAGAGATAAAGCTAGTTTTAATGGCACATACTAATGTTGACATGTAGAAAGTCAAAATAAGGAAATGATAATCTAATAACTGATAATGTGCTTAGGTGGATTGATCAAACCACTTTTTAGGAAGAATGTCTGAGCATCATTTTTCAATGCATTACTCTCACCACTAAGTATCAGTAATGCACCAGCAATAGCTCAATAAGTTTTATAAAACCTCTTAAAAGAAGCACAGATTTCTGGGCTGAACAGAGAGGAAGCTTTCACAAAGGACCACTGATGATGCTCCTCTTCTGAGGACCAATAAAGTCCAATTTGTTGGTGGGGGTTGTCTAGCATCTAGCAGCTCTGTCTAGCATTTTACCTTCTTCATTCTCTTAGAATTTTTTTTATCATATTCTGTGTGATCCATATGTAAAAAATAGTGTTATTGTCCTTCTGATCCCCCCCAAAACTATTTTAAAATTAAGCACTTTCCCAAGGCACTCATGCAATATTAGAATACATTATTTTGATCCTACCCCTTCTTCCCAAAATACATAACATAATTTGTATCATTCTCAGTCCATGAGGGAACCGTTGTAAAATATACTGAGGTGACTTCTCAAGTAATATGTTGGAGCAAGTAGATGTGGAGAGGTATTACTTAGTGTTCGACCTCCAAAATACACCAGATCGCCCTCCTATTTTTTACTAAAAGGCAAGTTTTAAACAGAGTTCACTCTTTCCTCCAGTCTTCCTCTGATTACAGCACTCTGTTTTCCATGTTCCTTGCCTGTCCTCTGTTCTGGTCAGCCACTGAGGGGGTGCAGGTCAACTCTGACCTTCTCCCCAGTGCTCATCATGCCAATGGTGGGATAGAAGCCCCCTGCCGGTATGGCCACCTCCCTCCGGCCGACTACCTTCCCATTACGAGTGAAGAACACCTGTTCAAACATCAGGGGACAGGGAAGAGATCATTTCCATTATTCACATTTTAAAGAGCTCAGAGTTTCATTTTTTTGCACGGTTAATTGCTGCTTTCCACAGATTTCACAAAGTGTCTCACCGTGACCTTCCTCCCATCCAAATCTTCTACATCCTCCTCTTCATCTTCATTATTTGCATACAGGTCATTCTGAACCTGACTCTGCTTGGGCCATGCATCTAGGTCCCAGTCATCCATGTCGTCTAAATGATGACACACAAAACAAAAAAGCAGACACAGAGGGATAGAAAGATGATTATGAATAAACTGTATGTGATGAGGCTCGTGTGTGACCATTCTGTCATTTCAATGAATGTTTACACAATATAAGGACACTCACCTCCACCTTCACTGATGTAGTCACGTGGAAACATGATCCCACAGCCCATAATGTCCCCCTCAAAGCAGCGTGGGCCAAAGGGGTCCCCGACACCGCTGCCCTGGAACATCTTTCCATCATCTGCAAAGAATGATTGGTTAGCTGACTAGTACTTTGTTAAACTGTGTCGCCATGCATGACCAAGTAAAATACAATGAAGAATACTTGCTTTACCCTATCTTGGGTTTTTCTGAAGTAATGCCACTGTAAGCTTTGCAGTCCTGAAATAGGACTGTTTTTGTGTAAAATTTTGATAGCAACATCCATATGTTCAAATGCCACTGAATGATACCTTTGATAGTTTCTGTAAATTAAAAAAGAAAAACAATGTGGAATTGAATTTTTTTCTATAGCTATCTGCTAACTATCGACTTTTACAAAGGGGTTAAGTAGAGGAAGCAGTATAGCGCAAGGTATTCTGGTTGTCTGAGTATTTCAAGTCTGAGTATTTGGTCAAAGGTATTTGTTTGTAAGGCATTTGATTCTGTCCATATTGCCTAGCCGTAACACGATTGTTAGCATGTTTTATGGGAACTTTTTCAAGCAGTTAAATCTACTGGAGAATCTGCTGCAATTCTGCCACTGTTAAGTGATTTTACCATTACTGCATTTTTACAAGCAATCTTGTTGCTGTCACTAAAGCACTGTTGTCATCAAGACACAAATTGAGGGAAAAGCATCTGACATCGCACAAGTGTCTCATGTGTTGACATGTCAGCTTTTACTGGAAGTCTGCTCTCATCAGGAGCATGGTTACAAAGGATATGCCACCAATTAGAATTTCAGGATTTTCAGAGTATAGAGTCCCATCTAAGAAAACCATAACTTTGCACCTTGAAAACATGCATGCTGCATGTGCCAATTCATCATGGGAAAGATACTTTAACAACTAATGCCTGGACCTCACTTAATGAGGAGTCCTATACTGCAATAACATGTTATGTAAGAAAGAATTGGGAAATAAAGAGTGCTGTCTAACAAAGTAATTTGATGCATGAGACACACACGACTGACTACTTTCAGTAGCAGTGCTACAGGAGGACAAAAAGTCTGTCTATGAAAATGATAACATCCCTCCACCCAGCTACTGGCGTAGGACTCAAAGAAGTGCCTTACACATACTGTGCAGTTGGTAATAACAATGGCTTTAAAGTGAATACCATAAAACATACTGTGATGAGTGTCAGCAGGCTTGCGACTCACTTCAAACACAGTATCACAGAGAGCCAGATGGCAGTAAAGGCAGAGTTCCTCGGTTAAGACAACAGGAGACATTATTACAGGATCCTTTCATGTGACATAAAAACTACACCAATATCTCTCATCCTGATTTGTATTTAAATACTGCACCAAGTCAAAGACATAGTGAGTTTTCAATACTTTCTGAATAAATACCTATTTTGGCAAGAGTGATTTAAAAATGGAATGCATTACAAAGAATTTCCATCATAACATCTGCTCACCACCGGAGGGCAGCAGCAGACTGAGCACTCCTTCTGGTCTTATTCTGATATGAATATTGATTGAGTCTACAAAATCAATCTTGGTTCTAGGACTTGTAAAAAAAAAAAAAAAAAAAAAAGAAGGAAAGAAAGAAAGAAAAAAGGGAGAGGCTGTATTTGGATTGCAGAGGGTAATTAGACTGTCATAGATGATGAGAGTAACAAAGGAAAAGGGATGGAAAAATACAAAAGACAGGTCATGTGGGTGATTCACCAACTCACCTGCATGGTAGGCAATGGACCCTCTGCTCCAGCCAGGGTGTCTGTTTTTGGGATAGTCCTGTGAATCAAAGGAACATGAAATCTCAACAGAACATCAACTAATGTGTACTATGTCTCCACTTCATTTCATGTGTGTGTGCACAGTAAATATAAATTAGGAGGCTTTAGGTGAAATAAAACCAGTCCTGAATTAAAATGTTGCTCATTTCTGTCAGAATATCTGAGAATGAATCAAATGGAGTTCTTAAAATTGCCACAATACTATGGCAGATGGAGACACACCATGGGATTGGGCTTATCATTTTATTTTATTTTGACGTTTGTATTTATAGGGTGGGGGTTGTCAGGCTCGACTATAAAAAGGCACTCCAAAGCACACGCTGCTACCCTCTCGGAGGGCGTTCTTTCCTTTTCAAAGAGCACTTTGCTATGTTAGTTTGCACAGGGAAAACTGACAGTCAAGTTTTGTTTCATGCAGTGCTCACTGTTCCAGATGTAAACACAGGTGAAGTTTTACCAACATTGTTTGACAACAGTTCGAGTGACTTCAAGGCCTGCATCACAAATGCATCCAAGCTAGTGCATGATTTCAGACAGGGAAAGAGAGAAAAAGAAAGAGAGAAAGAAACCATATCCAGGGTGTATTTCACTTCAGGTCAATTCATTGTTTAGCATGGAAAGTAAGTGTGAAATGAGAATTATAAGAAACTTGCACATTTAACTGCTGACGAGTTAAAGCATTTGCCTGACAAGCCAGATTTTTAAAGGATCTACATTTTGGCATATTCACTTCTTTAAATATTATTTGTTAGACAAAGAGTAAGCTAACATCTTCTAACACCCTGTGATGTTATTCTGCTACATCACATCACCTCAGGACGGCTTTCCCAGGTGTAAAAACAGCACCATTTTCAATCTAGAGATTGTTCAGTGCAATCCATTATAGAAAAATCAATCTAATGTTGACCTGCCAGTTAATGGCTTATTCCAACCTGCAATGAGGAGGGAGGACAGGGAAGATGTACATGTGTAAGCCCTTTTAAGTGAAGCATTTAACTGGTAAGCTGAGAGAAAGCAACAGATACAGTAGGACCACTGTGTGCGGGAGAGAGAAAGGATGAAGAGGGGAAGACGATGGGGGTATTATGGACTTTTAAGAAGATATAAAATACATCCTAAAGAGCAAAAATTGAATATAAAGTGAAGTGACGGGGAGTTTGTTATGACTGGTATGAAGATGCTGAAGTGGAAACAATAAGAGATAAACACTGAAGGTTAAGAATATAGAGGGGCAAAGGAATGCACCATAAACAATTGTTCCCTTATCTAATTTCAAAGGAGGATGAGTTGAGCAACTTGAAACTGCTTTCAACACAAGTGGGCTTCAGCTTTGTCACCCTGGGAAACAGACACCTTTGTTTTGATATCTGCAGTGAGAGGTAATGGCTCCCATCAGCAGACTGATGAAAGGATGTCTCACTGTACCTCATAGGAGGTGGTGGGGTTGGAATGAAACCCCAGGAATGACCGATTGATGGATTTACAAGGCCCCACCAAAACCGCAGACACCTCCAAAAAAACAATTCCTGGAAAACAATCAGTGAAATGACAGAGCTCTATTCTCCACAGCCTCCGGCCTCAGGGCACAACACACACTCACACACTAAGGCAGAGGAGTAAGGGGGAGCTTAACGTCAAGGATGGGAAAAGGAGAGTGAGCAGCACAGTGATGAACAATGATGGGTCACCTCCCTGTGTGTGAGCAGGATCACAGCTGGCAAAACACAAGCGCTATTATGAAGACTGACGCTCGACTGATGAGCATCCGGTAGACTGACTAGAATGAGCACTGTACATCCAAGGAGAGCGGCAATATTTACGCCACACTTAATTTCTCTCAATCCACCATTTACTTGACACAATGACTGCATCATAATCATTGAATCATGCTACTTTAATTATATTAAACAGGATGTGCAGAGTTCATGTTGACTCAATGTGAGGCTAAAGCCAGTTGATTGCATCTTTGTTGTGTAAACATTCAACAAGTCCTTTCATAGAACCAAGTGATTACTACATATTTCCAAAATATGCATAATTATTTGCTGTCATCAATTATGATTAGATACCTGAATGAACTATTCATTCAATTAATCAGGATATCAACCATAAATTGCCTAGCCTCAGGAAATACTGCATACATTACCTTTTTCACATTTTCTTTTGACAGGTCTCCCTCCTTTTTCCCCAATGCACCTCTCATATTTCAGAAAAAAAAAAAATTATATTTCAGAGAAAATTTAAGATTCATGCTCTATGTCTATGCTCTCTGGGCGGCATACTTTCCCAATGTAATTGACATCTCAAGTTTTTGTGCAATTAAGACTTCACCACTTTCATCATGTCACAAACTGGCTTAAACTTGAGAAGATAAAATTCTCCTCTTGTGGATCCAGTCAGAAATTTTTCAGCCTGGTTACTATTCCTAAACTATTTTGATAATGTGACCTCAGAGCAACCCCAACTCATGGCCCCATTATTCCTGTCACCCAATCTTATGATGCTTTAAACAGGCTTAAGTAAACATCACTATAAGCTTAACCCCATCCACCTCTTATCCATTTATTTTATTTTATTTTATTATTATGTGTGTGGTTAACTGTATTATTTGTCCATTTTTCCTGTATTGTATGTTGTATGATGAGCACTGTTTGCTTTTAAGTTTAATGTGTCAGCTTACAAATGTTAAATAAGGGAAAAAATATAAACTAGGGCTGTCAAATTAACACATTAATTCAAATTAATTAATAACATGTTAAATATTGTAATGCATTAATTTACATTAAAATTCCAACTGGCCCATGTCTTAGTTGCAGAAACACAGCCACAGTGTGATGGAGGCGCATGACAAAACTCTGCTTGGAACTCAATGCTTTACTCATGTGACACAATAATGTAATGTTTTAGAGTTGAAATATCTTCATTTGGGGGCATTCCCAAATAAATATTGATATATGTGATTGTGATTAATTCAATCACTTAATCAGCATATCATGTCATTAATTAGATTACATTTTTTATTCGATTGACAGCCATAATAATAATATAAACATCTGAATATTTTCTTCTTGTGTATGACAGCTGAAGAAGAAAATGGAGAAAGTAAAACAGAAACTAACAGAGAGAAACAGAGTGGTTTGAGGCTATCATTTTGCAGGGAGAGACTTTGTTCCATATAATTGATTCCCCAAACTCCACTGCAGTATGTTATCAAGTTAGCATAGCAGGCTAGCATGTAAACAACCTGCGGTTTCTACGGAAAACCAAGCGAGGGGCTAAAATGAGACAATATTTATTCTGTTGTTAGCTTTTCCTCTCTCAGTCATCCATCACTCAGCCTGGAAACAGTGAGGGCAGTGGAGGGTTAGAGTGAGAGGGGGGGCAGAAGATTTTCCTGTACTGACAAATACTCACAGATTTGAGTATATAATAATACAATGAATGAAAGAGAATGACAATGGTATTTTTTTTATTAGAGTACCGTTGTGATGACAATAAAGAGGAGACTCTTACCCTGCGTGCCAACCCCAGGGCAATATAACACTTCTCTCCAGCGTTTGCGATCTCCAGCTCATAGTAGTGACAGCGCGTGTTCAGAGGCCGACGAGCCTGGGCCAAACCCACGTCCACAATGCTCTTCCCTTTGCCCACGTACTCCAGCAACTGAAACACCCAAGACATGACACATAGAAGAATACAAAAGGTTATTATTGAAGATACACAGAAACTGGATAATCCTCGACTTCCTCCGACATTTAGGAGTAGAGAATGTAGTTCTGAATTAACAACAAAGGCAGTAAATGCTTTGCATGGAAAGAGCAACACAGGGCAAGGCTGATGTTGGATGCTTATAAAACTACACTAGAAGCGAAACATTTTTGATAACATGCTACATTTTTTTTCAAATTATCCTATAATATAATGCCAGCAAGTGTACACTATTACGCTTTCTCGTGGTGTATGAACAGCGGCACAGCGGCGCAGTGCTTAGCATGGTTGCCTCACAGCAAGAAGGTTTTGTGTTCGAACCCCAGCTGGCCAAGGTCCTCTCTGTATGGAGTTTGAATGTTCTCCCTGTGTTTGTATGGGTTTCCACTGGGTGCTCTGGTTTCCTCCAACAGTCCAAAGACATGCACATTAGGTGAATTGGAGACTCTAAAGTGCTCATAGGTGTGAATGTGTGAGTGAGTGTGTTTGTCTGTATGTCTGCCCTGCGATGGACTAGCGGCCTGTCCAGGGTGTTTCCCCACCTTCTGCCCATAGTATGCTGGGATGGGCTTCGGCCCTGACTAGGATAAGCAGCATTGGAAAATGAAGAAATGCTTCAGACTATTGCATACTGAGTCACGTCCAAGTTAAAAGGAAATACTATATTTCTTATGAAGGGCTATTAAATTAGCCTGCATGGCCAACAGCCAAAAGCCAATATCAGCTGATATTGGCAAGCCAATATATTTGTCAGACTGTAGTAATAACATTTTGTTTTTGTAGCTGAAGTGCACGTGTCCTGTGATTGGCTGACCTGTTCAACAACAGTATTTTGAAACCAAACCACTGATACAAATGCAACAAAGTGATAATTTCATTTATTAATCATATCAATTCAAAGGAAGTGTAAATTAGAAAACCTAAGAAACCAGGATCTAAGATAATAACTAGAAACCACCAGCCTGCATACCACAATGCAGTCCACTAATTTAAATATCACACTGCAAAATATCAAAGCATAGTGCTTTAAACACTTCTATCACTCAAAACCATAAAACCACTGCTGCTGCCCTTTCATTGACATGTCTTGTACCTTCTTTGATCCAGTATTGAGGTGTGTGTGCATTTGAATAATGAGTTCCAGGGATTTTAGACTGTAGCGGTTTTTGGGCACTGCAGTAACACAGGACAGGGCCACATTTGTAGAAATCCAGGATAATTAAATGTGTAGGAGGTATGCAGGTAAGCTTCTCCTGCCCAAGGGCTATTCAGCTGCAATCCCCTCCCATCCTCTTTCAATTCAGTAAGGTTTTGTGTGTTAACACCCCAACCCCACCCACATCACCACCCACGTCCCCATTACAACACTGAGTTGGAAAATGCCAGACAGGAGGACAATGAGCAGGCATGTCTTGATTTTACCTTTGGGAAAATATCTAATTCGCCTGGTTATCACTTGTTATTGTCTACTATTTAACTCTGAGTTACCATATGTGTGATTAAGTCTTATTCACAAAATGTAATCTAAGATGCTTGCTCTTTCCTCATTTCCTTTTTCATTCATTTTTTTTTCAGTAAGCCAGTTCTTATATTATTGCAAACTAAACCTAGAAGCAAACAAAAATCTAAGATACAAGAATAAGCAAAGAATGAGAGTGCTTCGAAATGGTGCAACAGGTCAAAAACTGTCAAAAGTGAAGGTGCTCTTTAATATGAGGCATACAGTTTGTACAAATGTGACACAAGATCCAAGGACTCTCCTTTAGAAGACTTAAAACAAACTTTATTTCATATCTGATCTGGTAACATTAAAGACACTTGCAGTACTCCAACACCTTTCAACATTCACCTTGTTCAGGGAGCTACATGTTTTTAAACATGATGCTCCCAGGTATGAAATCAAGTTTGTCTCCTAAAGAAGAGCGCCTTGGACCTTTTGTCATGTTAAACATTTAAGATATTTCTGTAAAATAAGTATCCCAGATGACGACTCTCATATGGAATCATATACACTCTGACTCTGACTTATGAACCTCCAGATTCCACCAAATTGCATCAACATTTTGGGGCAGACAGACATACTCATGTATGTACTTAGATCAGCTTATTACATCTCTAATACTACCTTTTATTTGCTTTCTTTATCTAATTCTTTCTTTGTCTCAACACTTTGCAGCTACAGCACTGCAGGACTTACCGTGCCAGTCACCTTGACGTCATGGAGACGGGCCCATTCATCCTCATGGCTATCCACTATCATCACTCCATCCTCCTCCTCCATCCCCCACTCTGCATGCAGGTCCAGCCGCACTTCTTCCCCCAATGAGTGCATTCCAACAGCAGGGTAGAAAGCCTCAGGAGATCCTGGGATCTCCACATTCCCAACCTGGACACAAATTCAAATATGGTTCTCCTTAGGGCGAACAAGCTGGTAGCTACAGGCTGAATTCACGTGTAAACTGAAATGGATGAGTCAACTGTGCATCTGAAGTAGAATAAGATGGGAATGGAGAACTTACTTCTTTGCCATTCTTGGTAAAGAACACAGTTATCTGTCCATCATCAAAAGAGTCCAGGCATATTCCACAGCCAATTCTGTCACCTTGGTTGCATTTTGGCCCGAACTGCTGTCCTACAGTGTTGCCATTGTACAGCCTGTGGAAGGACAAATGGGTGAGGCCTGAGAATTTGTGTGTCTATCAGCTGTTACCACAGCAGGTGATAAATGTTGTTACGCACCTTACTCAGTGTTTGCTCAATATTATTTGCGTAACAGTCTTATACCATATCTGTTTTGCTGATGGCTCGTTGAGGGAGCCAACAGCACAAGTCTACACTTAATTATAGCTGATTAATTGTTTAATTCCTTTAATTTTTAGCATCAATGTGTATTATTATCAATGGCAGGAAAAGATGAGGAAGCCTATACATGTCAGAAAACAATAAATTGTATAATACATTACGTAATGTTTACTGCTAGACACATAGCCAATGATAAGCTATTTGTAAGTGGCCAGTCCTTAATCAAATGTTAATGTGTAACTAATGTAACCTGTTTCCAATGCCTGAAGCTTTATACTCTCACACTGATTGACAAAGCTCTTGCTAAAAAGCAGTGACAGTTTATGATGCACAGGTATCCACACAGGCCTGTGACTTGTGTCAAAATTCATCTAGGCAGAACTCGATTAAATATTTAGTATATAATTTTTATGTACTATAATTAAAATTGCGGCTATGGCCTAGTAACTTCACACGCTCTTCTCGTCCATCTGAAATACACAAACAACTGTTCTCAGTCAACCCCATCATTATTTTGTTTGTGCTCTCTGTGCCTCAGTCTGGGCAAAGTCTCTGGTTTCAGTCTGGTGATGTGAGAGCAGCAGAGTCTTCGGGTTAGTTGTTTTTGCCGATCAGACACTTGCTGTTTACATAGTTCACATGCTGCCACTCTTCTGCTTAAATTACCAGTGGGAAAGGTGACTCATTTGGAAGATCATCACAAATTCAGTGCAATCAAATTCACTGAATTCTTCTGTTACTGCCTTTCAAAAGCCCCTATTCATCTACCCTTTTGATTTAATTGGATTTGTGCCCAACATGTGTGGCAAAGCACGTTTAAAGGCAAATCACTCTTTCAAACACATAATTACACATTTGACGAGTAGATATTTAACAAAATTTGTTCAAAAACATCAACAACTGCATCATATGTCAATGTACATGAACAAATGTGTTTTTCTGAGGTTGTGCATACGTTTATTTTGGTGTTATGGATGAAAATTCCTGTGAGAGAAAATATATCTTTTATGTGTGCACGTAAAATGCAATTTAAGAATACGTTGAGAGGAAAATTCAGAGATGTTTCAGTGTTTCAGTCATTTCACATACTTGCCATCATCAGCATGATAAGCCACAGAATGTGGGAGCCAGCCCGGCTGGTGGTCCAGCTTGTAGAATTGAGGCACTAGACCGACAGCAATCATCCCCCTCACTCCTGTATCAATGATAGTCACCTACAAATTCCACAAGAGACAACAAAAGCATTACAATTTCACATAAAACTCCCAGTGTGCTCCAAGTTATTGTTTTCTTGAGAATAATTTGGGAACTCTTTTTAAAACATTTTTGAATGCCAAGCCAGACTTAAAAAGATACTATTTTAAAACAGAGACCAACAAGCAACAAACTCTACATATGTGTATGAATCTGTGCTTCTTTTTGTGGGAGGATGTTATAGTGTGAGGCAATATGAAATGTTATTGGAGCAGAACAAGAGACAGTGAGAAGAAGGTGAAAGGAATATGTGGGTGCATCAAGAAAACTGGTTAATGCGTTAAGAGACAGAAGGACAGGGATGGAGGCAATATATAGCTTTTACTCTGCTTTTCTTGAATATTCTTGGAGTTGATTTTATCAGACCAGGGATGCACAGCCCAAACATATTAATATGTGCAGTGCGATTAAATAAGAAAACAACCATTGCTGTGCAGTCAACCAACATAGAGAGCAGAGTGTTCATGACCAACACTATCTAATATTTCAATGAAAAACACTGACTGATGTACCAGGTGTACCTTTGTTAGTGTTGTAGAGCTTTCAAATAGACTACTGACTTACAGTTTACAGTAGCAAAAGCATACAAGATGAAACTGTAAGTGCCAAAATGCCCACGTGACTGCCTGAACAGGTGCCAGAAAAGGCCACAGTTTCTAATCACTTTACTTGGCTCCACCAACTTTGGACCCTCTATTTTTTAAAGATGCACTATGCAAAATTGCTGAGGGTCGATTGAAGTGGGGACCCTTCAGACTCAAATGACAAAAAACATGCAATAAGCATGTAATTTGTTGGTTGAGTGTGCACGGTTCACTGATTACTTGCCCATTCCACAATTTGTGCCAGCTGAGTCTAAAGGGTCTCCACTTTAATCAACCCTTTGGAAATTTGCACAGTGTACATTTAAATGCCACTGTGTTTTGCTTTTGGGTTGTTGAGCTTTGTGGTTAAAATATTAGAGGATTTGCCTCTTTTTCACTTGATAGCATTTCCAAAATGAGTATTGTTTTACATTTAAAGTTTTTTAACCTCAAAGGGTATTATCTCTTTGTAAATACAGTATCACATATTCATCAGACGTAAACACCCAACAGGCCTATGTCCTTGTTACCTAACATGAATACTGACCATGTTTTTATGTATTACATCATCCCTAGGGAGCACTACAAGGACGCATTGCAATCGGAGCACTGGCAAATCCAAGGCAAGGAAAAGAGGAAACTTTAAGTCCTTTCCCATGACCTCACCACCAGTTGCCTGAGACAATATGTCTCTCTGTTTTGCCAATGTGTGACACTCAGTTAGCTTCTCAAATCTACCCTCATATCTACAATCAGCACCCACTTCATTAACATTTATTGTTATATATGCCCATTTACAAAAACCACTCCCTCTTCCAGAAAGTGAGTCACGTAGACATAAACCATACAGGTATAAAGTGTACAGATAGGGTTGCAGGCTTCAGTTACTCTTTGGCTAAATGTCAGACTGGGCAGAGTGTGTGATTTAAGTTTTGAACATGGTGTGATCGTTGGTGCCAAATGCTCCAATTTCTCAGAAACTGCCACCCATCTGGGATGTTTTCACACCACAGTGTCGAGAAATTACTGAGAACAGTGGGATAAACAAACAAGCACGCAATTTGTCATAACCTGTGCCCTATTTGGCTCAGAGAAACCAAACAGAAAAACTTAATTTAACATGCCTGTGAATGGGATTAGAGCCCAGGATTCCAGCATCAAAGTTTGTTGCCCCACCAAGTGTGGCTGCCTGAGAATCTTATTAGATATCGTATCTTTATATCCAGCAGCTGTACCTGGACAGAGTGCTTTTTGTTTGTTTGTTCTTGGGACTAACAGAGCAACCCATCTATCCCTACCAAACAACCGACAGAGTGACTTATACTAACTGTTGGTAACAGCTAAAAACACCCCGTCAGCAGAAATCCTGCCAGCAAAAATGCCTCGTTGATGAGAAGGGTCAGAGGACAATGAGAAGACTCACTCAAGCAAACAGGCTGGACACAAGTTAACAGCTCAGTACCACAGTAGAGAGTCACAAGGACGCCTCAGAATACACGTCTCATTGAGCCTTGAAGCAAATGGGCCACGGCGGCACAAGACCACGTTATGTTCCACTGCTGTCAGCTAAGAACATAAACACTGGAGTCTGCATGCGATCACCAAAACTGGGTGACTGAAGACTGGAAATACATCACCTGGTCAAACAAATACCAGTTTCTGCTGCAAGATGCTGTTAGCAGGGTCAGAATATGGAAAAACAGTATGGATTCATGGATCCACTTTGCCTGGTGTCACCATTACAGTGTAATGGTATGGAGGATGTTGTCTTGGCACACTTTAGGCTCTTGACAGCAACTGAGCACTATTGCCAAGCTGCATCCCTTCAGGATGCAGTGATCTACTCTCTTTCAAAGGGATGTTTCCAGGAGGATAAAAAATCCACCATCTCAAGATGTGTCCATGAACGTGACAGTGACTTTAGGGCTCTCCAGTGGCCTGTACAGCTCCCATATTTCAATCCAAAACTAAAGAAACAGTGTGATGCTACTGGGTCAGCGTGGATCTAGATCCCTGCGCACCGCCTTGTTGAATCCTTGCTTCTATGAATTCAGGGTCTTCTGGAGGCGAAAGGGCTTCCTGCCTGGTACTAGCTTGGTGTGTCACCATACCATTTTTCACCAAGTTTCGATACTTATCAAAATCATATTGTCATCTCTTCTCACCAATCACACAAACAGTTTGAATCAGTTTGGTTCACAAAAAAAGGATTTAGAACACTACTAAGAAGTGATTATTTTTGTGCTGGGACTGAACTTCATTGCTGAGATTGCTTCTGGCATCCTTATGCAGTAATCACTGCCAAGTAATTCCACAAATCTTCTTCCAAGTTGAAAGATCTTCAAATGTTTCCAAGGTGCTATTCCCAAGAGATATGATCATTTCCTGTTGACTATGGCTTAAGAAGATGTAGGCATGCAGCCAGACACAATAGTCTGCCAAGTCCCCTCTTATCATAGAACTAGGCCTCCTTTGCAATGCTTGCTCATTAGTCTGGTCAATATTACACAGTATGCATGTACAGCCAAACGCGTCTTGCTTAAGCATTAGCTAAGTCCAAAGACTTTCAACGATTCTGCTGTCTTCATTTGGTCTGGAGCAACTGATGTTTAAACAAAATGATGAATATCTGGAGTGACCTGTCATGCTGCATTCTTTTAAAATGAAAAGATTATGTCTGATAAATGCCATTATTAAAAGAATTGGGAGGTATGAAAATGAAGATGAAAATCTGACTGCAGTAAGTTGTGCATTGGTGAGGAAGATATAACTTGTGCTTGGACTTATGCTTATAGTGCCCTAGATCTATATTAGTGAATATTATCAATTAGCCTACACACTGGCACTAGGTAAATAAGGGAAACCGATGCATATTACAAGAAAAGTAAAATTAATGTTACAGGTTAGGTGTTTGCCCTAATTTTGAGTGGTACTCGAAATATATTTCTGTATATTGTGGCACACAGCACAGAAATCAGTAGCAGCAGGTCAATAACCAACACTTGTTCCTTTGAGTAACTGGATTACCTTAAGCATTTCCTGACTAGATACTTTTTTTTGTTTTTTTTGGCTGTCAACTCCTGTGTCAAATTTTACATCTCTAAAATCAGAGGACATCATTAACTCTTACTTCAAAGTAGCGGTTTCCTTTTGATAATGGCCTGGGAGCCACGTAACAGCCAACTTCATCTGAGTTCCCTTGATACCTGCAAAAAAAAAAAATTGCAAAAATGAAAATTAAAAATAAAAATATTTCCAGGACCCCAAACATAATTAAAGTTTTAGCCTAGCATCAGTGATGTGGAATCCTGATTCAGCAAAGTAAAAGCCTTAGCCTAAAGTCAGGGAATCAAGCACATATTTGACCAGTTCGGTGTTGCCAGTTAAAACCCTCGGGTGGCTTTAGTCATCACTGTTACCTGAGTACGTCTCCATCCCTCAGCATTCTTTTGAACCGCTCCCGGTATCGCACTGCTCGCACTTCACGGATTTCTCGGATTCGCCTCCTCCAGTTCAGGAAACGATAGTGGAGGTTGATGTCGTCCATCTCCTAATGTCATTACAATCTAGGAGAAAGGAAATGAGCTGTTTTACTACTGTGCATAATGTTATCAAACATGGCTATCTTGAGATGACCAAAGGTTCTGAAACCATCCCAAATATCCCTAAACCACAAAAATTACATTCAAGACGGTCAGAATTCTATTTGGGAGGCCCTTGTGATAGTAAAGCAAAAATAAATAAATAAATAACCAAATCATATTTCAGCCAAGCAAAGTGCTGCCTATATATTAACCGCACCATTTCAGGACTTTAACATTCATTGACACGTCTATAGCACAGCTTTAGAGAGCTTAACAACATTCAACTTTCATTGCATAATGATACTTTCGGATCTCTAAGCTCTGAAGTTGGGAAGTAACATCTCTCACCTACATGTGTGTGCCTGATTCTGCAATTTGTGATGGAAATATAGCAAACAAGGTCCTTATTTTTCTGCTTGTATCATCATTTTAAGTTATTGGAAATGGATAAATCGTGATGGCACTTTGCACCTAGCCTCAACAGTTGATCACAGCACAAGTCACTTGCCACGTTGTCTGACAGGAGGCTCAAAATAACACAAACCGAGAGAAAATCTTTTCAGCTCTATCTATTTTTGTAGCCGGTCTTCAAAAAATTTATTGAACGTCTGATGATTCTGTTGGTCATGAAAAAAAAAATGCAAAACAATGTTATTATGGAGTGTTAATTGTGTCAGTAGCCACCGCATCTGTTACATAAGAAACTGAGTGAGAGAGGGATAGCAATCCTCTTCAAAAGACTCTTCTTCTTGGACAATAAATATCTGCTCAAGAAGGGATTAACACTGTCACATGACAACAACAAGGACTCTGGTTTGTTGTCCAGCCCATGTCCTTGCTGTGTGGAGTTTGTGTGTTTGTGTGGGTTATTCTGCTTCCATTTCCTGTCAGGTTATGAGGACATGCAAGTCAGGGTGGACTGGATGTGTGTTAGCCCTATGATAGAGTGTCGTCTCCCTGCCTGCCAGCCAATGTATGCTGAGATAGACATTTTTATACTGGATATTTCACTCCAATGTAAAGATGTCTTCTATCTTTGTTATAACATAGTTATACAGGGCAGCTTAGTCACTCAGGAATGTATTTTCTTTCTTTCCAGAAATGAAATAATGCAGAGTGAAATACCTTTACTGACATACTATTTGTAATGCACTTTGTGAGGATTGTTGTTGTTTGGCAGGGCATACAATCAAAGTCAGACCCACCCAGGTGGCCTTAAATGAACTCTTACAGCCAGGAATTCAAATCATAAATGAATATTTATATCAAAATGTCGATTTTGATATCAACCATATATAACCACTGGACCAGTAGAGGGTATATATTCTTAAGCAGTACAACGGCGGTTACGGTAGAAAAACAAACTTTAAAGTGTATTCTCTGTTCTGATTTAGACATTAATATGAAAGGAAATAATTAACCAGTGTAGATGACAAAAAGTTAGCAGCTCAAATACAACTGAATCAAGTGGCTGGATTTATCATCTCACATCTAACTGCTAACTTATTTTTACACATAAACAAATAGCCAAACGCTATCACCTCGCAAACAGGATTAGTGTCATGATAAATCTTTCACTTTACCAATTTACGAGCCAGACCGGAACGCATCATCACATTTCTCAAACTACAGCCGACTACAACCAGCGCTCCGGTGGCCGGCTAGCTGGTTTAACATAATTGTCGTACTGTGTGATTAAAAACACAATGTGAACATGAATATACCTTAGGTTATCCACATATTATCCAAAGCCCCTTGGTGTCACATTCATTCCTTACTGCTTAATAACTTGTAGCGCGTCGTCCTTTGTTTTCGTTTCCAATTTCGAGGAGGCGAGATCTGTCAGTTTACGTCCAACATGCACTGTCGGAAGTCCCGCCCACTCAACCAATCAGATCAAAGGGTAAATTCGGGTGAGTGTCTTTAACCCATGCGGTGCTGACACGCAAGCTTCGTCTCCCGCAGGCAGTAGGAACTTGAGTATGCAGTGTGTGTGTGTGTGTGTGTGTGTGTGTGTGTGTGTGTGTGAGGGGTTTTTT
>OMKZ01007453.1:2284-22283 GCA_900302535.1 Neoniphon sammara | reverse complement strand
CCATCTGCAGATTAATGACTTGAGCCAGGTGCCTGTCCCTGTCATGCTGCTTCCAGACGACTTCAAAGCCAGCACCAAGATCAAAGTCAACAACCACCTCTTCAACAAGTACAGTAGTTCCTCCACTCAACACTTTTTCTGGGTTATTGTGTGAGCCTTCACTGAGCATCCTGTGAACTGCAGAGATTTTGATGGATCTTATGGTTTTATTTGTTGGCATATGCCTATCAGAATTTGCAGTGACCCCTTTCCAACAGGAAAAAGGAGCAATAATGCAAACTGAAACAGTGATTGTACACTTCTACTTCCACTGCTATAGCTACTGCTATTCAATTATTATTACTACTACTGGTACTACTTCTATTACTACAACTACCACCACCACCACTACTACTACTACTACTACTACTACTACTAAAAATAATAATAATAATAGTTCTGACTGCCAAACATGTCAAAAAGATTAAAAAAAAATCAATTCAAATCACCAGGAGTAGGCTTATTATAATATTAATATTGTAATACACTGTCTACCCCCACACACTTAAAAGGTAGGAAATATAGCACAGACTCCTCTCAGTGAGTTGTTTCAGTGGTGCCAGACATTGTGTAACACCGGCATTTAAGCTGCAAGCAAACACAACAGAGAATAATTCAGCAGACTGATGCCCACTGAGAGGAAAGTTAAAATGTGAAAACTTTGTGTGGCTCACAGAGAAGTGTCAGTCAGAGGGAAGAGTCTGACAGAGGATGGTGCAGTAGAACTGTTGTACCATAATTTGTGGATACATTATGTCTGTTGGGAGGTCCAGTTTCTATAGTGGAATCTACAAAAATCTCAATGAGTGGCTTTCAATAATCCTTTAATCCAGTCAGGAATCCAGGCTCTGGTGCAGGACTCATAGAGGTGGGAAAAACAATATACTGGTAATAATTTTCTCAAGTGGAAGTGCTGTTGCCTCTGTAAAATTATACTCAAGTAGTCATGAACCTGCTTGTCCTCAAAACTACTCAAGAAAAATGTTTCACTAAGAAGTACTCAATTGGTGCTTAGATATAAATAATTGACCCATGACTTAATGCTCAATATATATTATGCAGAACAGTAGTGAGGCAACCTTACCCTTGAATTTAACACTTTTGATATGCATGTTTAAGTAACATTCTTAAAATATACACTAATATCAAGAGCGCTGACTAAACAAATTCATTTTGCTATTGGTTACCGCTTACCTCTGCATAGATTTTAATCTTGAAAGAGGATATTGGTATAATAATGTTATGTATACAGATCTGCAGCAAATTCACCAAGTTAACCTTTTTATTTACAATGATGCATGTCCTTTCCATGTGTAATTACATATGATTGGAACAATAAAATATTATATTCCTGCCTGAAGTAGAGAGTAGAGACGGGGACATACAGAAAGGAATTACAGAATTCAGTGTTCATGAATGTGTCATGAAGCTCACATGTACCTTTCATTCAAGTAAAGTGCTGTTGATTAGATGCCGTGTGCAAAATATCACAGCTCAGTAAACCAAGCTGCAGCATTTTGATTTTGTTTAGTAAAATTCTTTATATTTCCCCTCAGAGAAAATCTTCCAGGACAATTCAAATTCAAAGACTACTGTCCACAGGTGTTCAGAAACCTCAGAGAACGCTTCGGCATTGAGGACCAGGATTATCAGGTATGAATATGACTTCACCACAAATCAACTTTCAACTTGTGTTTTTAGTCATTCTATTATTTGTTGAATCAGATAATTTCACAGCAGCATGTACAGTAGTCATTTTCAGGAAGGATTTTAGACCTTAAAAGAGGGCAGAAACTCTGAAGTTTAATATTAAAATGAACTCTTGCATTTTGACTCTATTTACCTTTCTCATTTCTCATTAAGTGTTGTATTTACTGTACAATGGTTACAAACATGAGGGGGTAAGAAGTGTTCTTTGAGATTTCAAAGACTTGACAAGATATCACTTGGCTTAACACTCCAAAACACACATCTGTGCTAGATTTTCAAAAGCTGTACTATCCTGTAATAAAAACTAGACAATTTTATTTATTAAACTCATGTGCCCATCGAGATTTGCATAATTTGTATAATATTTGCATGTGTCTGGTGGCACACATCAGCTCTGCTCCCGTACATTTGCTTAGGCCACATTATGTGAGGCATACGTGCACCATTTAGTATACGCTGTTTAAAGGAATATTACTTTAAACCTAGTGTTTGTAGCAAGAAAGATGCAAGAATAGTTTCAAAAGGGAGAGAGCTTTAGTGCAAACTGTAGATTTATGTGACCCAGAGTTGCATAAATTGAGCCATATTATCCTAACACTGTAGGCTGAAGCTGCAAATGTGCCCCAGCTTTCTATTTATTTTTGCTGTTTTCAAAAGTTATGTATTTTTGTTTGCAGTCTCATTTCTTCTGCATTATTTTACAAAGTAGTCAAATATCTGCTAGCTCCTGAAACAACACCAGCCAGTCGTTTCATACATATTTATGGAATGGTGAAGAATTGGGTTGGCATGCTGATACTGTAGTATTACACAGAAATGCCCAGTGACTATGAAAACTAGTATCTCTTACAATGTTAAATATGAACCTTGTTGTTTATTAATATATATTAATGAATATGAATATTTTTATATTCCTCACGAATTTTTGGTTAAAACATTAGATTAGTTTGTAATATTTGTGATTGACAGTAATTAGCAGTCAGATGTTCTTGAAACTCTTCCAACTGAGTGTCTCAGTTTAAACAGACTGATTATCAGTCAGACTGCCTCTACACAAATTTAGGTATGCAAACATTTTTAGGTAGTTACAAAGGCATAGATACTAGGCAGGTTCCCTCACAAGTATTCCTCTTATCAACAGCCATAACAATATGTTTAATTTTATTATGATTAAATTGATGCTTATTAGTTGTTATAGTAATGGTCACGGGTTACTGAAAATGTGTGGACACATTTTCAACAAGCAACAGTAACAGCTGAAATAGGTTTGAGTAATTTTAAATAAATAAGTGTTGAATTTGTCAATATTGTACTTAGCAGTCTATCACAGTAGGTGTAAAAGGATCTCACTGAAAACAATCTGCATTAAAAGCCATTACCAGGAAGATGTACATGATGGTTGCACCACTACCTATGTTGCAGTGTAACATAATTTAGTTGTGTCAGATATGCCATATTCTTACTCACCAACAGGTGTCTCTGGCCCGCAGTCCTCCTGTCAAAGAAGGGGAGGGGCAAGACATGGAGCTGCTGCTGACATCATATGACCGCACTCTGGTAGTGAAAGAAATCTCCAGTGAGGAAGTAGAAGATATGCACAATATTCTCTCTGAATATCACCAGGTAAGACTAACAACCCCTGAAATACTTCATTCTTCTAAGTTGCACTATTAAATTTGACAGGAGATTTAGGTTCCATTTTTCATATTAATCACAGTGAACAAAACATTACCTTTACCCAACTCATCTATTTTTGGTTTGTGTGTAGTCAAAGTAAATGAAATCTCCTGAATTTTCTTTTTTTTTTATCACATTGTGTCCTTTATCTTCTGTGTACTAGGATTCTACAGGGAGAATAGCTCATAGCCCTGGTTGCCATGGTAAAGGTTTGACAACATCAAAGGAAAAAGATGAGAGGTCTAATTTTAAACAGGAACAGTGCAAGTGATAATATATACGACCAGAGCTCTTGCCTTTACACTGAAATTTGAGATTACAAAAATAATTCAAGCAATAATATCAAGCAAATATAGAATATATTCTAGTCAAAGGTCTTACTACTAAGTCAAAGTAGGCAGAGAGATTGGTAAGGTGCACTCACAGTGTGTTGTCTGATAAAGAGGATTTGTTAATTGTCAAGTAAAAATGGTTGACAGTGAATATTTCTGGTCATAATTTTGATTGACAAATTACCACAGCACAATTGGTACGCTTAGTGCAACCAAGGCTGCTCAGTCCCCTACAACAAAATAATGTTTGATAAAAACCTTCATACAGGAGAGTGTGGGCTGTTCACTCGCCTTTGGCATTTCATTATTTATTTAGGCAGCGAGAAACTAGAGAAGGAGACAGAGTGAGGAAGATGCACATGACCTGTCGAGATTTGATCATAGGCCAGTGAAAGCACAAGGCAGCAGATTTAATTGAAACATTTAACTAGATGTTTCCTTTGTTCCCCATCATCCATTGTTCATTCATTGCTTACTGTCCTCCTGCAGCACATTGTTACCTGCCATGGCAGCACGCTGCTCCCTCAGTTCCTGGCCATGTACAGAGTCACTGTGGAGAATGAGGACACCTACCTCTTAGTTATGAGGAACATGTTCAGTCACAGGCTGCACGTACACAGGAAGTATGACCTCAAGGTATAAACTGCGGTGGTTATTTAGTTAGATGAGTATTCAGATTGGGTTTTCCTATAGTCTAATCAATATGTTACTCTGATTGTTAATGGGACACAGACAGTTTTGTGGGTCATGTGTTGAAGCGTCCTCATTGCAGTTTCGCCTCAGTCCATCTTACCACCTACTTAATAGCGAGGCTTTTTTGTATGTGTGAATATGCAAGATAAAATTAACTAGCATTGAGCTTTCCAGTGTTCAAGCAATGAAAAAGACCATAGACCATCCTGAATGTCATTTCTTAGATATTAGACCACGATTAAAATCACAAACAAGAAATTTTGCCCCACAAACTTTCATTATGTCCTTATAGTTTACTAACCAAACTGGATTCCATAAGCCCTCATAAAAATAGCAGATGTTGCTAGCATTTCTGGCAGTTGCATTGGATTTTGTAATTGGATTATCAAGTGTAATTAAAGGATAATTCTGGTCACGGTGAATATCAAGCCTATGTTCCACAGTGCCCTCCCTCCTTTATGAAATACCTGTTTTGTTGTTATTTTTTGTGGTAGCTTTTAACTGTAACCAAAGAATTTATAGAGGGGAGAGAGAAAGATGGCCCACAGGAAAATCAGTTTAACATTCACGGTGATTGGAATTATCCTTTAAATTACAATTCACTTTAATCCCTATGACTTTGAGAAATGCCTGTGCGACCCAGAATAAAATGAATAGCAACTATTGGCCCCAGGGTCAAATTGAACATGACTTATGGGAACGCTGACTTTCAGGAGTTCATGACTGACACTGATAAGCTGGAGTGACAACTACAGGTGCATTAAGTAATATGGTTACTAATTAGGCTCAAATCAAAGAGGAGCCAATCAATGAAATAATGTGGGTTCTATTCTTTCCTCAGGGGTCCCTGATATCTCGTGAAGCAAGTTTCAAAGAGAAGGTGAGATCAAAAGTGTTAATCTCTGCATGATGTACTTTTATCTTTGTAAAAGAAGTATAATCCAATCAATTTGCCAAACTAATTTTCAAATGACTAATAATTTGCCTGCAAAAAGGGCTGACTTTTGTGTCTTCTCTGTAAGCTTTTTTTTTGGTCTTGTTTTTGTATATGAGGAGTGCTTTGTCTTCTAAATTATTACCACAGACTCTGTAAGGCCTTCAGTTTTCAGTGAGATCTTTGTACGTATGTAATGACTCCATAAGGAAGATGCTCTTTGAGCTACTTGAATAGTGTTTTTCAAATCTTTAAAGGCTGAGACATTTTTAAAAATACCTCCGTACAGAAGGCTGCTTGTCGATGTAGATTTATGCTAATGTGCTAATTTTAACTCTGACAAAGACATCACAGCTTACACTGTATGAAGTTTACAGGAGCATTTAGGAGTGGTTTTAGAAGTATGAGCTGTCAAATGCAGGCAAGATCACGTTGTCATGTGGCCTCATCCAGTGTTTTGAAGAGATGACAAATTTAATGCTCAGTGGGCCGCCTCTGTGTAACATACAAACAGGACAGTAAGCTGTTATGCAAAGTGCTTGGCAATGTAGAGCATTTTCACATTTTATGGTGCATTTTATTGTTTATGTGTTGGTGACTGGACTGCTGTCCATGGTGCTGATACTTTGCTTTCAAGACAAAGTGGTCATGGAAATTCAGGAACTGTCAGTCTCCTTGGGGACCCACCGAGTTAAAGCTGTTTTCTCCAGTTTTACATATCTATCATGAACAGGAAAATGTTCTTTTAGAAATGTGATTATTTTCTGTACTGTGTCTAATTTTTCTTGTTTCTACATTGTGACATTTGGTGGTTGATCAATCATGAATTCTTATAGAGATGTTTTCAGACACAAAAATAACCTCTACTGAAAAATCACTTTACAACAGACAGTTAAAATAACTCTAGAGCCTTAGAATCTTTAAACTTCTTGGCAATGTTGGTTTTGAAGAAATATTGCTGCAGCTTTATTAACTATTTTGTCATAGGAAATAGGATGGCTGGATATTTGATGAGAAAAAATACTACATGATTATTGAGGAGTTTTTGTGATTTTGGTATTCCTCAGTTGGTTGACCTTCATTCTGTATTTGCAGGTGAAAGAGTTGCCCACTTATAAAGACGTAGACTTCAGGAATAACATGCAAAAAGTTTATGTGAGTGATGAAGAGAAGGAGAAGCTCATGGATAAGCTCAATAGAGACGTGGAGGTAAGAAAAAGGTGTTTGTCTTGTGCATGTAGTCACTGTTTTCATGGCTGTTACGTACATGTGTGCATTTGTTTTCAGTTTCTGGTGCGTATGAGGATCATGGACTACAGCCTGCTGTTGGGTATTCATGACGTTGAGCGAGCGGAGAGGGAGGAGGAAGAGGAGATGGAGTCTTCTTATGAGGAGGAAGAGGAAGATGAAGGTGGCCTGGCTCCTGCTCCTGCTCCAGGCTCCACCTCACCTGAGGGCATTGCTGGCTACATGAACTCCTTCAAGCCCATGGGCCCTGGGGAGTTTGACCCTTATGTGGATGTCTATGCCATTCAGAGCGCTGTAGGTGAGTCCTGACAAGGGCCAGGTGACAAATCCTCTGAGAATTTAAAGGGAGAATTTGAATTTATTGACACAAGTTGGTATGACTCCACCATTATTAGTGACATTATCTCCAGAGGCGATCCCTGTGTTCAGAGCTGTGCCTAAATGTCCAAGTGAGCAGATAGTTAATGAATAGCTGTCAACAGTGTCAGCTAATGGCCAACACTTTAAACCACACCACACACACACACACACACACACACACACACACACACACGCACACACTCACTCACAAAAAAATTTGAACTAACCACAACAAAATACAACAATAATATTGTATTCCAGTGCTTATTGCTCCCATTAGACTATTTCTTGAAACTATTTTACTAATTGAAAAAAAAGCAGGGCAAAATATTACAATTGCGCTCAGGGGCAACAAAACATACAAAATACCACTAAATGCAAGTAGAAAAGAATTTATTTGGGTAATAAACAGATTTAGTGTCCCAAAAAATAATAAAAGCACTAAAGAGGGTTGGGAATACTAATACTACTAAATTCTTTCTAATAAATTCTTATTTTACTTGCATCTACTGACAGCTCCAAAACCTGTTTTGCTAACTGAAAAATGCCAGTGTAGTACTACACACTGGAGCCTGTTCGCCCCACCTATCAGTTCTGCAAGCAGGTAAGTGATAAGCACTGGAATACAGTGTTGCTGTTGTATTTTGTTATGGATGGTTTAAACATTTTTAGTGAGCCTTTTTGTGGCTTAAAATGTTACCATTGGCTGACTCTGTTGACAGCTGTTCATTTAGCTAGCTGGACATTACCTTACCTAGGACAATTAGCAACAATCCGGCCACGGGTATCACCTCTAAAGATAATATCCATGAATCAGTATTACTAGTAGTGAGTAAGTCATACCAACTTGTGTCACTAAATCCAAATACACCTATAACTTAAGCAAGTAAGGAGACTAAACCACATGCACAGACCAACATTGCACACCAAAGGTTCTCACTTACTGCTTTTCTGAATGCTGTGATGTAGGTGCGCCCCAGAGGGAGGTCTATTTCATGGGTCTCATTGATGTGCTGACGCAATATGATACCAAGAAGAAAGCTGCTCACGCTGCCAAGGCTGTCAAACATGGGGTGGGTGATCCTAGGCTGTCCTTCAAAGGGGCATTTTAGCTCATATAGTTTTACATAATTTGTATATAGAAATAGTCCTCACACTGTAATGTTGTGACAAAATTACTGATGCAAAATTTAGGGGGATGTTCTGATGTTTTTATGTGTACTGTGTCTAATCCGGTGTGTGTTTTTTTTTCTCAGGCAGGTGCAGAAATCTCAACAGTTCACCCAGAGCAGTATGCTAAACGTTTCCGAGAGTTCATTGCTAAGATCTTCGCCTAGTTCAACGATTCACAATGTGGGCTGCCATAGACATTCAGTAAAAGGAGAGTTTCACCATGCAACTGTATGTCATATCAAATCAGCATCAAGAAACACGGAAAATTCACAGTTCATTTAATTTCTACATGATGGATTTGCTTTTTTCAGTGTTCTCCCTCCATATTAAAAATAAATGCCCACACTTCAAGGCAGAGTGGGCATTTATTTTGAGTGGAGGATTAGAATTTGCATACAGATTGAATTGCAGGATGAAGTTAGAAGAAAAGGGGGGCAGAACATGGAAGTTAATGGCTTTCTTTTGTTTCGACTTTAAAACTGCATTAGGCAACTTCTTACTCTGTCATCCACAAGTGGCAGCGGGAGATAGCTGTTTGAATTTTTTGAAAGTTTGAACGACTTTATTGTCCAGAAATCAAGTCATGTGATGTCAGTAAACTTAACAGTCCCTGGACATACATTTATTCTTATTGTTGGTTGGTGGAGATGGAGAAAAGAAAAATCTTTTCTCAACAGGTTCAGCCATCATTGGTTCATGGGCTGCTGAGAAAGATTTCCAACAGCTATCATGCCAGTCAGTTATCATTGATGTATGATATTAAATCTATGTAGTCTCAGTTATGGGCAATGGAATGCTCTTCTCTGTTTCAGCCACAGTGTGTGATTTAGGCGGATAAGAAGGGTGTGTTTTACATAAAAACACACCTTAGTTTAGTGTAGCTTTAAAATGAATGACAGAAGTATGGAGGAATAAGCACGAACTGTTACTATTATTAGGCTCCTTTTTTGCACATCAAATCTATTCTGTAATTACATTACATAAATAGGTAATGAATCCACTCGAAAAGCTGATTGTTTATTCATGAATGTATTATTAATCATGATATAAGCCTGTAAGAATATGCTATTAAAACCCTTTACACACAAAGTAAACAAATCTACCAGGTAGGTTATTTCTCTAAAGCGGCTACTAACAATGAAATGAAAAATAGATGAATATTAGTTTACTAGTTTTGTCAGACATATGTGCGCACAAATCATGCTGCTGGAGATATAAAACTAAGAGTACAGCACAAGTTCAGCATTCTGTGTCTGTGGGTGTGCGTGCATGCATGCATTGGTGTATGTATATGTGTGTGTGTGTGTGTGTGTGTGTGTGTGTGTGTGTGTGTGTGTTGCAAGTCTGAAATCAAAAGACTTAACTAATACATCTATGCCATTATCACAAGGCAACATTCCTCATAGCTCACATCACAAAAAAATTGCCTTCACTGCCTTTTGGCAAACAAGATCTTCAATTAACTTAAGTCTGTGCAATGAGAATACTGACAGCAGTTTCACAACTGTGTTCAATATTTAGTGCCCTGCACTGCATGTAGTGCAAAGCTGTCTTATTTTTATTGTACACAGAGGCTTGCAGCATGTCAAAAGCACTGTAGCACATCAGGTGCTGAACTGCATAAAGAGCTTTTATGTCAGAAAGCTGCAGGTCTGTTCCAGCTATAAATCATTTTAACTTTCATTCATATTTACTATTTATCAAAATGATGTACTGTTTGCATAAAGCAGCTCTTTGCTACTGTGACTGGTTAGAAGGATCTAGGCTGAAGATTGAAACAGTAAATTCTCCACTGAGTTTCCTTGTCCAATGAATCACAATATGGAAATGGTTGTGTGGTTAAAAAATAAATATGAGTGAAAGCAAAAATGCATTATTTATGGGACTGCATCCAGGCTCTAATAGTCAGTGTATTTCTGTGACACTGGTCCTCTAAAGGATTAATTTGTGCCCTGACCATGTCCTGTGACCTGCCGGCATCCATCCCTGAACTTTTGTAGAGATTACCGTTCACTCTGGAATAATAGGTTTTGCTGAGTGGACAAAAAGATGTAGGAGAGGAGGATGGGGAGCACAGCTCTGAGAGAAAGCCTGAAATGAATCCAAAATGTTTCATTTATATGACCCTTGATAATACTATCAGGGACAGAAAGTAAATTACAAGCAAAATCACTGAGTAATCACTGCAACCTGACCTTGCTCACTTTCAATAAAGAGTAAATGAAACTTTGTACATTTGTTTGAGTAGAGGGTAAGGAACCATTTGTCTCTGAAAAGTAATCTACTAACAGCTAAGTGGTAGCCACAACTGTTACAGAGATGTTTTTTCAAGCTAAAGTCCGTGCTCACAAAGCTGTTACCCACTTACCATATGGTAATGAATTACACGTTTTTCTATTTTGTAAATATCCTATAATTCTTATATGATTTCTATACTCAGCTTGCTGTTAGCAAATTGTTTGGATTTGAAAGAGACATCAGAATTGAGTAGGGCCAGTCTCATGAGAAAGAAATATGTGCAGATAAAAAAGTACAAGTTTGAAATGCTAGTCACACTGAAAGCATGTCCTTATTAAGATGACACTTGATGTGAGTAACAAAACCTCATATTTTATTTCCATTTAGCTCCCAAACCCTGACAGCTTTAAATATCAGACATTCCCATATTGGCTTGAACCCTTAAACTGCCACTTGGAGCTACTGAGTTGATTATTTTTCTGTTACCTCTGCCAAAGGAGCTGGGAGTGGGACATTCTCTATGTTTGACTGTTAGCAGGCTATATCAAAAAGCTATAAATGGATTTGCACAAAACGTGTACAGTTCAATCATGGGTTAAGGAAGAACTGTTTGAGTTTTCATATTATTTGGCCAAAGTAGGGAGTAGCCGTGGCCGTAGTGTCTTACAAAAATGCATTTTACTACACCATTAAACTCTATGGGCCCAGCAGCAGACATAAGAAGAGGCCAGTACACTGGAGAGCTTATTTCTGGTTTAGATATAGGTGCCCTGCCAGTTTTTCCTAAACGTGATAGGGTAGGCATATCTCATGCCCTATTTCAGGCCCAGTCATGAAAATGTGAGCATCTCCTGATGTGGAGCAACACAGTAGTGGGTCACAGAAGAAATTATTAACTTTTGGGTTAAAATCTGATTTGTGGTACTGCTGTATCTTCACTGCTGCATAACACTGGCGGGGGTCTGAGCACTATTAAGTGCCATAAATTGTTTGTATATTTGTCCATCCACCTAGATACCTTTGTGGCTGTTCAAAATAGAGCCATGAAGCAGAAAACAGATTGCTCAGCGGGGTCATGGTACAAAAGTGAATCCATGACATTGACCCAGAAAGAAATGGGTCATGGTCAATGGAGGCTGTTAACAAGGACAAAGGTTTGCTCCAAACGATGTCACTTTGAAAGCTACTCTAGTGTAACTGATAGATACTGGCAGGTGCTACCTGTTCAGCAAATGCTCTCAGCCCGGTCTGAAGCATGAACCCTCTGCTCACCAGAATATACTGTACACTAACAGATGTTCCTGTTTGTTTTTAAAGGGTTAAGATAGATTGCATCTGCTCACCATGTCATGAAAAATCAACCAGATTTGGATATACACTATACACATAGTAAACATCAACACACCTTCAAAATATAGTCCCGTCTCCACCCCAACATAGATATACACACACACACCTCTAAATAAAACATCACAGTTTTGGCAGTTGCCTAATTGTATTGATAACCAATGCTCTATGAATCATTGCATGGGTAAAAAAATACAAATGGAAAGAGATGCTTACATCACAGACATGTACAATCAGTTGTGTTTTCGGGTTAAAATACATACAGTACTGCAGGGGAGGTTGTTATTTTATACCAGGTTTTCAAGTTTCAATTTGTGCAATTGACTTTTATGTTGATTCATATAGCCATTTACAAATACGCTTGTTATAAGGCCCAGTTTTATAGATCAGAAACTTTGACAAGTTTCAATACTTCCAGTCTTGTCAATTAATAGCTTACTTATACAGCAGAAATAATATTAGTCAAATAAAAATGCCCTGACAGTGCACTAAGACAGTGGTTAAACCACAGCTGTATTTCAGATGATACACAATAGTATTTGAAATAAACAACTCAAACCATTGTTTTTGGCATACATTCAGTCAAAATCAAGGCATTTCATTCATTCATTCACATTTACATGTCTAGTAGTATACCACCCAAGACAACGGGCTGCTGCTGGAATAATTCTTCTGCCGAGTGTTGACGCACTCACATTTCAGCATCAGCACACCCCACTCAGTGCTTACATCACACACAGCTATACAAACATAAATTATAAATTTCAGTTTGATGTCAAAGAGATTGGAAGAATAATCTTCAATCGGCTATCAAAGGAAAAGCTAATCAAGAAGTTGTAAATATCTTAACAACTAGGGGCAATCCTTTGATCACTATACACAGAGCTAACTGTACAAATCATACAGTAACAATCTTGAAAATGAAGCGCTTTTCAATTTTCAGAATTATATCAATAGTGTTTCTCAGCGAATTTCTGTACAGTTATTTTTCATCATCTTTAAAATATCTTCTCCCTTCCAGCCATCAGAGAGTTACTTTTTAATTTATTATTTAATCACAAGTCAGTGGCTGAATGACTGGATGTGTTGTTCATAATACAATCTATGCATTTTGAATTTGAACCTGTTACTCTTTGTCAATAAAGGGGATTAACTTTGATGGCTGTAGCATTTGGGATTTAAAGCGGATAGAGCAAAATTTCATTATAGAAGCATCTATCTCTCAAATAGCAAAATTATTGCAGTTCTTTGCTTGTAGATTCTATGCTCAGATATATCATGAAATATGAACCGTATCAGTTGGTGTACAGTACAGTAATTTCCTGTTAAAATTGAATTCTGGGACATACGGATGTCAGTATCTTGTCATTTTATGTATGAAGTTCTGTAGGATAGGGATGGTGGTGATTATACAGTTTTGTCAGAAACATTTCCTCATTGATAACGTTTTAATTTATTGAAGCAAGTCTGTCTGTGTCACTACCAGTGGGGACTGGTAGCCTACTGAGTCATCTCATCTCTGACACACACAGCCTTTACACTCATTATCTGGCTTCAGGAGTGAGAGATTTGGCAGCTTGTTCATCAGTCCTGTGGGCCTGTGACTGTGTCCAAGTGTGAGTATATGAGTACTTTACAGTAGACGTGATGAGGGCAAAGCGACTTGTTCAACACCAGTGGAGACACACACATACATGCACACCCACCCACACGCACACACACACATGCACACACAGATTCACACACTGTACCGCCCCACACCCCATTCTGATTATGACACTGCTCTTCTAGAGCTGCTGTGACTCATGCTGGTGGTGCCGCTCTTGTGCGAGATCTTGAGTGTCGTGGCAACAGATAGGCTCGGCGTCATGGCAACAGAGAAGCTGGGAGTCGCAGCTACTGCGAAGCTGGCTGTTGTGGCAATGGAGGGGGCTGGTTCATTTGGGCATCCATACTGGAGCAAGATGTCGACACACTCCTGACTGCCAGCACTGCGTGCCAGAGCCAGGGCGGTCTGCCCCTGTGCATCCCGATATCTGACATCACAACCATACTGCAGTCAGCCAGAAAACAATACAGGGACAGAAAAGAAAGGGAGGGAAAAAATTAGATCTTTTTTTTTTAACATTATGTAATTATCCTCCATTCCACACGTTAAGGCAGATTTAGCATATATGTAGGAATAAAGAGAACTTCTATCTGAACCTGAGATTATCTGGGCTTTGACACACACAGATTAGCATACACAGATTAGTTAGGTTAGGTCCTGGGTTATATCTTTTGCCCTATTCATTAAACTGTTCATAATATGATTATATATTCATTATACTGTAGACGTTTTTTGAGCATATTTAACTATGGGGATACTCTTAAAGTTTAAGGTTTACAGGTAAATTTTGTTTGCCATTTTTGCATAACTCAACAGACTAGTTGACTCTCATCCAATGTTTCTGACATTAAAAAAAAATCTATTTCATGTCTATCAGCAAATGGAAAACAAACATTAAGAAACAATGAGTAAAGACATCGAAAGATACCCAAACAAGAAGCTGTGTCATGACCACATCACCCTGCTGACAGGCGGCATGTAGGGCAGAGCTGGGTAGTCGGGATGCCAAGGGGGACTTGGAGGGGAGGGCCAGGTTGATCGGGGTGTTAATGTCCTCCTTGGTGCAGTGGGCTAGGAGGAGGAGCAGTTTGGGGAGGTTGTGCTCCATCACTGCCAACAGAAGATGGCCAGATAGTGTGATGTCCGACCCCTCGCCAGGGGTGGGAGGAGGCAACGGTGCAACAAACAGCCTCTGCTCATATTTGGCCCTGATCCATGACTCCCTTTCCTCTCTGCACAGGGAAACAATGGGAATAGTATGAGAGAATATAAGAAGGAGCATGATCAGTGTGATATGTTTACAGCTTCGCTCCCTCCTGCTATTCTTGAGGCCACATCTGTGAGTGCGACATTTTCAAGAGTATCTTTTTATTAGACCCTTCAGTCTCAGGGTCTATTTATGTAGCCAGTAACCATAACACATTTCTAAGGCAGTGTCATTCCTATGTCACGTCTTGCATTACCGCCCTCCTCCAGCCTTCCCTTACCGTGTAGCATCAGGTGTTGGTTTATGGTGACCCAGCGTCCGCCCCTCCCAGATGCTGTTGGCCATGTGGTTGCCAATGGCGCTGAGAACCAATGTGAGTTCTCGTGGGAGGTCATCAAGATCCAGGGAGCGAACACGGGACAGGTGGGTCCCCAAGTTTCTGTGGATCCCAGAGCACTCGATGCATATGAGAGCGCCCAGGTTCAGACTGGCCCAGGTTGGATCTTGAAAAGGAAAGGTACACAGACCCAGGGTTGAGAACTGACTATGTGGATATAGTTGACAGATTCTTGGTTTCAGTGTGTGTTTATAAGCAGTCCCTGGCGCAAACCATCCAAATGTGAACATATACTTGCCAACTAAAAAAAAAAAAAAAAAAAAAAATGCCAGACTGGCAGTGCCATGCCAAAAAACTGTCAAATATTGTGTGAAATTCTGTCTGAGCGTGTTATAAAGCAAAGCTGTCAACTGTGGGGCCTGTGCACCAATTTGAGCTTTCCCCAGAACTCAAGTCCTTCAAAATGTTCCACAGAGTGTAAAATCTTTGGCATTTGATCCATTTTTATTCAATTTAATATCATCTAAGACATTTTGAAGAAAATGTTCATTACAGGGTATATTACTAAGTATATAAAAAATGATGAAAAACTATAGCCTCAATTTTTTTGACTATGAACACCTCATGCCAAAACATTTTCACTCCTCCTGACTGTTTTATCTACCTTGCAGTCAAGATTTTAGAAAGACAAAACAAAGTTTTTTGGCAGATGTTTTTCCTTGCTAAATTAAAAATATCTGAGTCGTGCACATTCTGATCCAGTGGAGCCTGTAAGTCTGATACTGTTCTAAATGAATGTGTCACTGATTGTTTTTTTCTCCAAAATTTGTCCAATAAACAAATGAATGAAAATAATAGTCCTCACAATTAGTACTATTCATTCCTGGTGGCAATATGTGCATGTGTAGGATGTGGTTACAGGATTGTTCCAACAATCCCAACAACTGAGCTGAGAAAATCTAATCTGTGTTATCACAAACATGAATGGCCACCCAGTCCATGATGCTATCAATAATCTGTCCCACTGCAGATCATGCACTTCCACATTAAAAAGTCACACTACATCTGAACCCTGCACTTGCCCAAGCACTGGGCAGATACCTGGCCAACTCAGCAGTCCACTTTGTATCTGCTTAGTTTAAGTTTAATCTGGCCGGCCTTGCTGGTTTAACTGGCAACTTCATTTGAATGTCATGGCCCACTCAGCAGTGCAGCCACCCTCATCATTCATCTAAGTCACATGATTACACAGAGGCCCTGTTTATGCAGGCTTTATGTGTAGTAACATAACTGGTGTACTACTGCTTTAATTGTTTTAACTGGTTAATTCAAATTTCAACATCATAGAGACTGAAAAGAGAAAAAAGCAAAGGATAATGGCAAGCTGGGTTGATGCAGCATAATTCACAATTGAAATAAGAAGAAATAGGTCATGCAGCGAGAAAAACACAGATATGTCCATGTGTGTGAAATTAATGACTAAATGGTATATAGAGAAATACAATTGGGATGTGTCACTAACTCGGAGCGTCACAGTCGACACAGAAGTTGTTGCCCTTTGCATTGCGGATCGCCTGCAGAGCCACTGCTTCACTCTGGCTGTTCTTGCGAGCCTGTGGAATACAAAGGCAGCGTGGTCAAAATAACGGAAACACCAGCATACACAGTTCTCTCAGTAATGCTGGCTCTGTAATGGCGCTTTGTAAGGTGCGGTACTCTCCACTAATAGCATAATGATTGATTTGATTTCAGAGCCTTTCATTAGAAAGGCTGTGGCATATACGGTTGCTAAAATCATTATCGCATTGTGTTGTGGCCATTTATGGCTTGATGATAGGGGTTTGATATCGTGTAACATACCATTTCCATTTTCAAAAGAAATGCATCATGGGATAGAGGTGATTATTCAGAAGCATTATATTAATTGATATAATATACACATACACACAAGAATCCATCATGATTTACAAGAGAGAGTAATTAGGACTGAACATAAATAATATTTTTGCCTGACTCTGTAAATTACAGTGTATATACTGTGTGTGCAGTGTACGTGTCTCTTGGCATTTCTTGCCTTGTTTTTGCTGCTCTCACACAGCTGCAGGCTGGCCAGGATCTGGCTCTCAATGGCTTGGACCCAGGAATCCCTCTCCTCCACACTCTGGGCTTCAAAGTGCCATGTCTGGCCCGTGCTTGACACAATTAGGAAGTCAAAATTATCCTCATCTGACAGGAAAAAAACATGAACAGACTTGTGTCATAGGCACCGGTCGACTAAAGCTGAAGGACCAGACAGAGGAATCAGATTTTTGTCAAGTGGTGGATCGCAAAGCAGCATTTACAAAACTACACAAACAAACAAACAAACAAAAAAAAAAGGTTAATCAAAGTTCACACATCTGAAATGAGCAGTCTACCAAAACAAATTTGAAAAATATATGCAGCATAATCCTTCCAATATCCTTGTTCATGCATGTAATTAAAGGTTTTTCCTCACCTTGTATGGACTAAATTATTAGACCATAGAAGGAGAGCAGTATGGACAAATATTTTTCAGAAGTTCCGTGCTGTGATTTGAATATATTTCAGACGTCTGAACATTCACTAATAATATTTTAGATGCCAAGAATACAAAAGGCATGGGGGGGCAGTCTCTGGTATTATACACAGCACTTTCATAAAGAAAGAAGTTACTAATTGCAAATGCACAGCAAATGCCAGAGTTTTTCATCTAGACTTTGGAACAGTTTCAGACAACACTTCTTTTCAAAAGAAGTTAAAAGTTCAAGAGAATAAATTAAGTCATACCTGTATAAAAAGTTACATTTGGAGAGGAAGTCATGAAGTTCTTTTATAACAGAGACAAAAAAACTAATGCACAAAAGAATATTCAGAAATTTCTACATAAAATAACTTTTCTTTTGGTTGTAGCAGGGGAGTTCAGCATGCATGTCTGACTGCAATTAGAAACAACCAAGTATATCACTAAGTATTCTTTAAAACTGTAAAGAAAAAAGTGCAAATTGTGTAATAAAAATGCTTGACTTAAATTTTTCAAAGAGAAGAAGAAGAAGAAGAAGAAGAAGAAGGAGAAGAAAAGGGAGAAGAAGAAGGAGAAGGAGAAGAAGAAGAAGAAGAAGAAGAAGGAGAAGAAAAGGGAGAAGAAGAAGGAGAAGAAGAAGAAGAAGAAGAAGAATATGCTCATTGTGCCTAGCCATGAAATGAAATGCACAAACATCATTGAAAACAAACATAAGCATACTTAAAGGTTAAATAAATTAAGAGAAGAATGTTGGTTAAATAATGGAGGTGATATAGTTTAATTAATTAAGCCATGCATACATGCAACATAAGCTTGATAATGTCAGCAGTGTTACATATTTTAAGATGTTATAACCTGCCCTTAAGTGGCAGAAAAACACAGTAACAGTGAAACAGTCAGATGGACATTTACAGCGGGTCAGCCACAGTTTGAGGATCACAGGCTGGCAAAACAGCATTACCTGTCTTGTTTATGTTTCTTAAGCTACCAAAGCTTTTTAGTTTCCACATTTTGCGCTTGGCTACAGGGGACAAGAGGAAATGTCCCAGGAAAGCCGAGGAAAGAGAGAGAGAGAGAGAGAGCACAGAAGCAGATCATGGGAAAATAAATAAAAGTGACACATTAATTTTCTATTAATTATAACAAAATGATTATATTATTGATTCCTTTATCAATATAGACTTTATTATTATTATTACAGAATGAAGCTAAAAGTGCTGTCATAGATCAGACTTAGCTTTACCATCTGCTTGACCGATGGTTGCATCTCCCTTCTGGTTCATGCTCTTCTTCCTGCGATGCTTTTTCCTGTCAGTCACCGGCGAGGCGGCGCCCATGTCTTTAGTGGAGGAGGAGCTGGACACACCCTCAACTGCAGAGTCTAGTGACGAGAACACAGCAAACATTACGAAGTGAATCGATTTGGTATATCCGCAAAGGTCTATTATGCATCAAATTATAATGAATTATGTCCACAAAATCAGGTTCTTTCCTCACCAACACTTTGTGCGTGGTTGGATAACGTGGAGGGGCACCGCTGCACCCCTCTATTACTCCTCAGGAATAATGCACCACCCAGTCCTTCCATTTCTTCCACTTGCAGGAGGCTACTGGCACTCACAGGAACTGAAGCGATAATAAAAAAGTACATGTTTATTGATATTTAGAGATTGAGACTTGCATTAAACCATATATGGCGCTACAGAGATTTTAAAATGGACTACTCAGAGGCAGAGTTAATCTCAACTCTGTATGAACACCAGAAAAATAAAAGATACAGTAATGGTGCAGAGCTCCCCAAAGGGACACTGACGGAGATTACTTTTTTTTTCCTACACACCGTTGCAAAACTTTTGAAGTCCCTTGAGGTGCCTCTTTGTTCTCTCACAAAGGTTTTGCATTCCCTTGCAAAAAAATTTCATTATATCGCACAAGTGTGACCTCTCAAAGGAGTTTGGAAATGCAAAGGTATTTACTGTGCACCAGACTACTGGGCTTTCCATCATTCCACCGGCTTTTATTGTACCTAAATATGATTGCTCTTGTCAAGTACATTCAATCATAAAATGTTTAATAAAAAAAGCATCATAGGTTATTTTGTGAAAACAGCTGAAGCCTCCTGGTTTACACTGTTCAGGTGTCTCTTTTCATGACTGCACAAACCACAAGATGATCAGTCATGTTCTCGTAAGTATACTGCTGCTGCTCCACTCTGTCTGTGTGAGGATTGATTGTAGGGAGGTTGGGTGATGGTTTGAATCGTAAATAGTATATTTATAGATTGGTTTGATGTTTATGTAGAGACTCTGGGAAAGTATTGGTTTGTTTAATATTCTATTCACTTAATGCATACAGAATACAGAATAATGTCTACTTTTGCATGACAAAAAAAAAAAAAAATCTGGGAGGCTACAAAGTTTTGGAAGAGTTCTGCGTGGGGACATAAAATAAAATTTCCTATATCACCTCATAGTGCATAATCCCAAAGACATGATGTGAGCTCATTGACCTGGACTGACTCCCTCGTGGCCGGGTACATCTTTGACCCGCCCG
>OMKZ01007448.1:1720-13651 GCA_900302535.1 Neoniphon sammara | reverse complement strand
TGTATGTATGTATGTATATGTATATGTATGTATATGTATATATATATATATATATATATATATATATATAATTGTGTGTGTGTGTGTGTGTGTGTGTGTTTATTTATTTATTTATAATGAAACATTTCATTTGTCCCTGTTGGAAAATTCTTATTTTACTTTCACCACCTCACATGGCGGCCAGAGTGCAACAAAACAGCCCCACTGGGAGCTTGTAGGGATTTGGTGGGTTCATCAAGTGCACTTTAGCAGGGTTGATGCTTGTCAACATGGGGGCTCAAACCTCGCCCCTCAGGTTGATTCAGTCTCCCTGCTTGCTTTACCACCCTGCTATCCCGCAGCTTCAACACGCCTTGTGATATAGCAGGGAGCAGCCTAGCCTACAGTCTACCAGCTAGACTCCTCTAAAATCCATGAAAATCAGTCACAGTCAGGGTTATTCCATAGAAAGCTATATGCAATCGAGCCCTTAGGCTAATATGCCCCCCCCCTCCAACACGGCTCCATTTCCCTTTACCTCGTTTTATCTAGATTGCATCCCAAGCAGCACATGAATGAAATATTTCATGGATTTATCCTGAATCTACAGCATCAGAAACACATTATCACACAGAGATATTAAAGAAAAGAAAAAAGAGCTCTTCAAACACAATTTTATAGAGGCATAATTCATCACCTTCTGTAAATTTGATGAATTATACCAGTTTTTGTTTAAACTAGCTGAAATAGTAATTGGAAAAGATTAAATATCATCATTGCCACGGATGTGTTTTCCTAGCAGTATGCAAGCGTGTTTACACATGACACATGCTCCATGAATGCACACACACACACACACACACACACACACACTCACACACCGCACAAACCAATGCAACTACCCACTCACTCACTCACACACACACACACACACACACACCAACCACACAGATATAGTACATACACCTCGCACTAAAATTGCATGTCTGATGGGTTATTGATCAATGTCTGCCCTTTGCAGGCGTGTTTACAAAGAGTGGCCTATATCTGACCTTTCATTCCTAAGGGGATCAGTTTTCCAGTCGTTTTCAGACTTTGAGTTTGTCCAAAAAAAAGAGAGTATTACTGGACAATAAGTTTTGCAAAAAATCTGGCTAAATGTTGCCAAAAAAAAAAAAAAAATCAAAAATAAAATTTTCACCCTGATTATTTTTCATTTACCTACATAGTTTTTCTCTATTACACATGCTCATTCTACACTAGACATTTTGGTTAAATCTACACTGGGTGCAAAAACTCTTGCACTCCTTACAACTGGCTGCTTATGATGTGCGCAATCTGGGAACTATTCTAGTGTTACACACTGAGAGATGGAGGGAATTAGCCAACAGCAAAACCATCATGGGGCCCAATGAGGTGTTAAAAATCTATTAATGACAGGAGTGTAGCAAAGGCAAAACACATCACTCTCACATGCAGCCACTCATGAACATGAATGCATATGGCCACACTTTAAATCATGTACACATGTCATGCAGTGCGGATTGCCAAAATAGATTTCACAGATCTTCTTGCCTTCCACAGGATATTGGAGTCATTAATAAAAATTGGACTGGTCGCCTCTCTCTCTCTCTGTCTCTCATTCTCTGTCTCGAACACACGCTCATCTTTATGGACCATTGATAGCAAATTCATCAGTGGCTTCGTGGCAGCAGTGACGGCTAAGCTCTGACTGATGAAGGCAGTCTTCTGTGTCTGCCTGGCCTGGGAGTGCCTCTCTCTGGATTAGCCAGTCAATTCACATGAGCAGAACAATCTCCCCAAGACACCTGAGGAGAAGACCGGGTCACGCCTGATGAAAAAGAGAAAAAAAACTACATCTCAGGGAGCCCACTACAGCACCTTGGGGCACTCCATCATCGAAATCAGACTCTAATATTCTGTTTTAGCAGAGACAGTGATGAAGAGAGGCTAGTATTCAGGATAAAAGACAGAGGGTGCCGGGTAGATATTTATTGATGAGCGAGCTGGTGTGGAGGGCAAGCTTGATCTTTAACCTCAAATAACCTTCGGCTTGTTATGAAGTTGGAAGAGTAGAAGAAATTATGAAGGCATCACCAAAATTATAGGATGTAAAATCCTAAGTAGGAAGTATGAGAATAATTTTAGGTAGTTAAATATGTAGGACGATTCTAACCATCTATTATAGACCTCCTGCATTCGACTGAGAAGAGTGGGTATTTTTTCTTTTTCTTTTAAAGACAGTCAATGTGAATTGCAATACCACAATAAAAAAGAGCAAATCTTGGACAGAGCAAAAAATGCACAAACACAAACTGCCACCTGTAGTATTCCTGTAATACTTAAATAGTAATTCAATATCATCGCTGATGTTAAAAATATGCATGCAGTATGACACTGGAAGAAAAAAGGGAGACACTAAAACAACAGTGAATTTAAGCATATTTAGGCCAAAGGTGTTCAATAATTTAATTGTTGCCCAAAAACATGACTCTACTACATTTGATTATGACTAATTATGATTGCTTTGGTTATTATTAATGTGGACTATTAACATTGAATCTGCATTTGCTGTTGCCCAAAAGACCATAAATTAAAGAATAAATAAAAAGTGAAGTTCACCCCTAGAAATGTAATGTCCCACCCCACATAGCCAAATGCTTGCACTAAACAAATTACATTCTGAACTCAACAGAAACATCCTGGTGCCATCTAAAATGTGGGAAGCAACCTTAATGCATATCAACGTTATTTACATGATGACGTCATTCATCAGATGACTAACTCACTTCCAGCCAGTCAGTGACTATCAAGACATTTACAGTTCAACGTCACGGCATCTGACATCCCTATGCTGGCAGGCCTATTTCATGCTTCAGGTCCTTGGGGTAATAGGGGCTGAACTTGAGTGAGAGTGGGGTTAGAGCAGAGCTTGACAGTAAGCAAAAAACTGATCAGTGAAGAAGATAGGCAGTTATCTCAGCTGCATTCCAACCAAATCTGGCTCCACCACCTTAAAATCCTCTCTCTTGTCTTGGGATCATATCAGCCACACCAGTCAGAACTTGCAATATAGTTTTCAGACAGGCAGACAGATGGACAGACACATACAGGGAGTACCTAGCTATAAAAAAGGATACACACCTACACATCATCTGATACTACAGGAAGTCAAATTTTAAGTCCTTGCCATGTTTGTTTAGGCGTCCTTTTTTAGAGTTATGCAACAAGGTCATGCTTCCATTCTCTCACAGTGTGTGTGTGCACCGAATTAACAATAATCCGTCAAAACAACGTGTTTGTTTTAAAGTCTGTCTCCCATTTATGACGTGCAAAATGACAAACAGTGGGATTACTGTCCTTCTGAGGCTGCAGATGGACAGATACACAGGCAGCTTTTTGAATATCCTTGTCACGGAGATTAGCATCAGAAATTCCATGAAATTGCAGAGGTGCTGCTCAGGTCATGAGGGACGGATGGGCAGATGGAAGCAAAGATAGATGATAGATGCTTGGATGTATGGACGGATGGAGCCAATAAAATAAAGACCAGATGGAGAAGTCAGGGACTGCCAATGAGCCAAAATGGCAACTCTTCTACATAAGCGATAATGAAGGCGCAAGCTGGCAACCCTGTTATTTATCATCCTCCATATTTTGACCAGTTCATTATATTAACAGGTATTCAGGTTGCAAATACACGCAGCTAGAAATACACACCAAGCTCATTCTCAGAACGTGTAATTGCAAAAATGTGCACTATTTGCTCATTTCAGGGGATAACTAATTACTTGTATCTTGCTGTCTGGATATTTACAACGCTGGCACACTAATGAATTGGCGCTTCGCTAAGGTGGTTCCCAGAGATAGAAGTTACTGTTTGTGATTCTATTCTGGACAGCTTATACCAGACGTGATGAGAATGCTGATGGATTGTATTGGGCCAGGCAATAATTGCTGCTGTGGCTACGGTTGATGAGCTGCAGTGGTATTATAATGTGAGCAGGAACATGTTTTTTCATTTTCTGTTATGATGTGAAATGTCTATCTGAACACACAACCTATCAGTGCTTAGCTTGTTTGGCAGTCTTTATTTTCACCGGATTTGCTCTTGTTTCTATTTATTCTGACTAACACTGCACTGTTGTGTTTACCTCATTTTCCCTGGGTGTTGCTGTTGAGCATATTGCTAATAAATAAAAAGTCATTTTCACAGAATAATCTTGTTGTTCACGAGTGGGAGTCAAGTAGAAAACAAAGCAGCACAGTTTCTGACGCAACAGGAGCAATAAACAAGGTCTGTTTGGGTCTCTGGGGGGACCTGAGAGAGGCGGACGTGCGTGTTGCATGGCCACGACCAGCAACTCTCCTCAGACCTGACAAAACCTTCACTTCCATTCAAATTCAACTTATACATCCTATTAACTGGATGGACAGATGTGTTAAGACAGTCAACTGTGTGCATGTGTGAGCATTGTGAGTGTGTGTGTGTGAGAGAGAGAGAGAGAGCATGTGTGTGTTATGAATGTGCATGCCTGTGTGCTTTGTGTCTATGTGTGTGTGTGTCTGTGCGTTCAGTTGAGACATGACCTTTGGTGCCAAAGGCTAACTGTGCTGTTATTTATAGGCTGGGCCAAATGGGAGGGCAGACACTGTGTCACCATGGATATTTCATCAAACGCTGCTTGAGTCCACACACAGAAACACAACACTCATATTCTCTCTCTCTCTCTCTCTCTCTCTCTCTCTCTCTCTACCTGTCCAAGGCGAGTCCCACGTGTGTGATGAAACACTGCACTCCTCCCTGCTTCCCCTCAACTTAAACAGTTTTTCTTCCCTCACACACACACATACACACACAGACAGACAGACAGACAGACACACACACACACACACCAACTGACAGAGATGTCATGCTGCCAACAATCAGCCTTACCAGTAAACTAAATAATGAGCTACCTACTGTAATACATGTATTTTGCTTTTCTGTGCCAAAAACTAAAATTACTGCCACTTCACAAAGTCAAGCCAAAAATAAAATGATGATCTGGCAGGGAATTTGCAGCACCGAGGTGGCAAAACAATCTTGGTAGCCTCCTGAAATGCTGAATGAGAGGCTGGGAATGAAAACTGTAATTGATGGCTGCGGAGACGCATTTGTTTCCAGTACAGCTAGTTTTCAAAATGAGCCGGTCGCTGGCAGAAAGCTTCAGTAAATAAAGTCCCAAGACTGAGAAGTCTGCCACTGAGAATTCGAACTACATTTTCAAGGAGGAATGCAAAAACTTAGGGAGAGTACGTTTTGCCATCCATGTATATTTGATGAGCTGAGGAAGAACTGACAGCGTCTGAAAATAGCAGTTGACATTCTAACAGTGGGGTGCATTTGTGACACTGACAAAATAGGTGTGCTTGTAGGGGTTTTGTTCAACTACATTAATCATGGATTTTGTTTTAGGGTAAACATTCACTGTGATAATTAGGAATTGAGATATTCAATTATATGGGGATTCAGGCTCTCACTGAAATAAGACACTGCTCCATTTGACAAAATGCTTTAAGGAAATATTGGCAAATCTAACTGTGAGTCTCATGATTGCTAGAGCTACATTTGTACCATTACACTTGACTTGAACAGACAGGCAGCTAATAACCATTTTACTTGAACTCATCCCAAGTCGTCTTCTGTGGCTGCCACACCAGGAAGAGGCCGGCGAGCACCCAGGGGGGCTGCCTGCTTCATTCACCTGCAGCACTGTCAGTGACAGAAGGCAATTACACACCTAGAGCCGGGCTCAGGCACTCTCATAATTATACTGTCACATACCAGCCTGCTGAGACACACAAAAAGCTCACACACAAAGAGAGGAGCCTGCCTACACACATGCACAGAAGGACATACATGCATGCATTCGGACATATAAATGCAGGTCACATACACACACACACACACAGACACACACACAACCCCACCCTAATCCTTAGTGAGTGTCAGGTCAGCAGACGGTGCAGACAGTAATAGGCTGACCAGTGGAAACAGACACCGAGTCCCACAGCCCAGGTCAGGTTAGGCGTTAACGACAACTTATCACATGGTTAAGCCCACGCTGACATCACAGCACGGCTTCCTCTTTGACTGACAGTCCCAAAATGTGGAAAAGGAATTTAATATCAGGCGTTTTGGATGTTTCGGGGTGTTGGTGTTTGACTGGCAGCCTGGCAGAGCTGATGAACTGCAGTTTGAGGTACATTTAGCACACCAAAGATCACAATTGCTCAGTAATTCTGCTTGGATATCCTGTCAACAGCAAGTAAGATGACGCACAGAGGTGGTGACAGGCAGCAATACCTACATGACCAGCAGAGCTGTGCAAAAAAATCAATACAGCTGAGTACTGTTATTATTTTTCGCAATACCGTATTGATTCTTTAGCCCCTTGTATTGCTTGAATGTATTGTTTGTGCATTTCATTTTTACATGATGTTATGACAACTAACAAACATAAAGGGAATTTTGAATTAAATCAATTTGAGTCAGTCTGATTTATCATGTAATATGTTGTATATTTTATTAATCTACCCAGGCGTTATGTAGTAGGTTGTATTTTAAGCTTTGTTAATTCATTTTCAGTCAATTGTGTACAGTATTGCAATGGATTATGATACAAATCACATGTTCAGCCATGTATCATGACACATATTGTTTTGTGAGGTCCTTGCCAATACTCAGCCCTAATGACACAATCCAGTTTGCAAGTCCAGACCACAGATTATCCAAGAGGTAATGAGAGATGCTATCAAGGAAATGTGAGAAGGACAGGTGAGTAATTGAGCACAATTGCAAATACACAGCCACACCTGGGATAGTAAGGGATGGAAAAGATAGCAATTCATACCCTTGAGGTGTTTGTTTTGCTTTGACAGCACTAACTGTGTCACCACCTCGCCTTGGGCTTGAGCTAGAAGGATTTACATGACCTGTTTGAAAAACATGTAACTCCGTTTGACCAGTTTCACACCAGAATTCTGGGTTACTAGGACACAACTAAGAGTTCGACAAATACTTTGAAAACTTTAAGGGTTATAAGGGTTCCTGTGCCTTATTTATTTTGGTACATAGGTTTATATCTTATATAAAAAAGTACTGTGTCTTATTAGCACAGTAGCAAAGTGAACAGTATGTATTCGAAGTGGCTCTCCGAATGAATAAATATGTCAACTTTAACCTCTCCTGTTTGTGTTGTTTCAGTCCAAGGTTGAATGAGAGGTGAACCACCAGTATGTAGATGTCATGTGGGTGTTTCCATGTGAAACAGTGGGAAACAGAGCTAATAGTCTGTCTCACAAGAGCAAGAGAATCTGGTCTCCAAAAACTGGGGCATTTCTGTGCCGTTGTTATGTTTTTAAGTTTAAATAATTTTAAACTGGTTCTGCTCAGGCAGCAAAAAAATCTTGTTTGAATGTAAAACATGCATTCAGGCTAAAATAAAAAATGCAGCCAACAACCTGAGACCACAGTGTTTACAATACAACATAATACCTTCTGTCTGATTTAGCCGGACAAAGCCATAAAAACAGCTGTCTGGGGACACATGTCACAATACACACTCCTATGGACCGCACTTTGACCTATTCACTAACCAGCGGTAAAATCCCCTCAAACAAACTCACTCGGAAAAACAAACCAAACCAAAATGTTTGAAACCTTTAGCCCCAAACAGCTCAAAACAAAATGTGATTGCCATATTTTTCAGTCTTTTTCATTCTCTATTATATATATTCGGTATTCTCAGCCAAGCAGAATCAATGTAGTATTTAATTTAACAGCACAAACAGAGCAGTGTTAAGAGCAATGCTAACACAAAAAAAATCAGCAGACAGCAGGGTGGGCTAATTTGATTCCCACAATAGCAAATATGTCCATCAATAGCCGTATGTCCTGCAGAAGAAAAAACAACAACATCCGCCTACTCATTCTCTCAAAGTCACTTAGAAAAGAAACCTAAAACCAACACTGCAGATGACTGACTGCAGATTAAGCAGTGGGGTCCATAATGGTAGCGTGTACTCCAGTGTTCACATAACAACAACCAATATGAGGTCAGTGTGGGTTAAAGTCTCCTAACGCCTCAGCAGCACAACAGGTGACTGACTGTGTGACTCAGTATCCAACATGACACCTGCCCACACGTGAACGCGTCCCTCCTCGAGCTAAAACCACTAAAACCTGCCCTTGTAACATTTCTGCTGAAAACAGCAGGTCTCGGTTAAAGAATGTCAGTCAAAACAGGCCACCTTCGGTCTCTCACTTCAAACCGTTTGCAAGTGCAGAGCTGAAACTCCATACTCCGGTCTCTATAGTGCAGCATGGAGGGGCGGCTTTTCTCGTCTTTTACATTCACTCACCAGGTTTCCCTCCCTCCTCCCTGTCTGGCTTCATCCCCTCCTCCGGGGGGAGTTTTCCAGAGGATTCCAGGATCTGTCAGGTGTGTGTTGCCGGGTTCGTTCACGACAGACAGACGGAAATTCAAATGCCTTCTTCCTCAAGCAGCCCTCGCTCAAACACCGACCACTTTTATTTTTTCCCACTGAAGTCAGGCTGACTTGAATACAGGAAATATATCCAGGAGTTCTCTCTCTCTCTCCCTCTCTCTCTCTCTCTGAGCGTACCTGTCCAAGGCGACTCCCACGGGTTCAAAGATACAGTACACTTCTCCCCTCCCCCTCAACTCTAATGGTTTACTAGGTAGGGAGGGGGAGGAGCTCACCGGGGCTGTCACTATGTTTTCCCACATTACTCAAATGCACAAACACACGCGTACACACACATGCATCCAAAGCGGGGGAGGAGCCCTGTCAAGGTGTGGGCTTGCAGGCAGGTGAGTGTCAGTGTGTGTGTGTGTAGTCTCACACCGGCAGGCTGTGGTGTGTGTGTGCGGTGTGCGTCTCACTCAGCACAGCAACAGGTCTGCCAGCTGTTGACTTGCCTGTGGGTCTTAGTAACCTAATGCCTTTCCAGCAACACCTACGGCTCTGTGAAAAATCCTTGAGCACCATTAAAATGAACAAATGCAGTGAGAGGTACTTGGAAGTGGAAACACTACTGAGTCGGGTCAGAGCTTTTTTTATGTTTTCTCTTGTCTTTTCTGCTGCATTCATGCCCTTTGTTGTTCAGTAAAAGACTTGGAATTGAATCTCTTTTGTCACTGTTGGAGCTGTCCGTCCAGATTTTTTTTTAGTAACTTGTGAAGTCTAAAGGAGTCCTGCAGAGTACAGAAAGCACCTAAGCTAGCCAATATGAGTGGATTTAGAGCTTCAGCCATGGGATACAAACAGGATATTGTCCAATCACTCAGTGGATTGAAGTGCACCTCTGTTCTGATATACTTTTTATTGGAGAAGTTTTTTTCTTTAAATGTGTCCACTCTTTTATAGTTGAATCAAGTCTTTGTAATTTCTGCGATTGGCATGAAAAGTAAGCACGCAGGCATATGGGCAGAATCCATGTTTGCGAGCATCTAAATAACTACATCGATATCAATCACCAGTTTTCACAGTTAGTGCAGACGCGCGTGCAAGCTAATTGCCCAAACCATCTGTGAATGCTTTGTTTATTTCAACAACCCTCTCAGTGGTACACCAAGGCACAATCTCGGCGAGTCAAAGACGTAGTCAGACAGAGGCAGCTCTCGGTTTGATTTTAGACAAAGCGGATAAGCATATCCATTAATAAAGATTTTTTCCCACTGGCTGAAAAGAACAATGGCCAAAATTGCTTAAAATAGGCATGTTGCTGTACCAGACTAGAAACATAATCTCAATAAACCAAAGCACACACTTTGTTAGTCACACAGCGAGTATAAAACACTCATCACAAGGACTGGGTGTCATTAGGATTTCACTGATTTTGTCATGACTTTTTTTTCTTCTTTTCAATCCAGTTCTTTAACGATCCCCCTATCGATTCCTACCCGATAAATTGCCTGTGGTAAAAGACTACATGCAGCTTTAGTGGTGTTAACTTTGTTTTATTACTCAGTAAAGAATTTGCTGTCTAGAGTTAACTTGGTGTGAGAATTACTTTTCGAAACAGCAACGACAGATATGGCATCATGCCTTACGTGATAGAAAACAATACCAGAATGAGGGAAAACATTTCAAGTCATTAGATTCCCATTTGTGTTTACCACTTAATTGGGTCGTTCAAGCATGTTGTACCAGTAATTACAATATTTCCAACTGCATGTGAAGGCATCATCTGCTTGCTAATGTTGTGACTGTTGATGAGGTGCAGAATAAGTGAGGAAAATCTAGGATATAATGAGGTAAAAATTGGACTTTGGGATTCGCATTGCAATCGTTTAGCTTCAGAACAGTTATATTATACTGCACAAATGATCAATAAGATGTATCGTTAGTGTGGTGGCTTATTGATTTCAGTGAATTAGGCAATTTGGAACCTAGACTAAATTGGAACTGGCTCTCCATACCGAGTCCTGCTCATCACAGATTGGCTGAACTGTTTTGAACTTTGCTGTTGTGACAGTTTATTGTCTTTTCATGCCTGAGATCAAGAAACATTACCACAGTGTAACGCTCCCCTCGGATCAGGAGAGCTGCTTGCAACCACAGCATCCTTCATTCCAAGTCTTTTGCATTGATATGACAGTCTGATGGCCTTAATCTCACTTCTGACATCAGCAAAGCATCCAGATCAGGCATGAACTTACAACTTGACGTTCTCCAAGCATTAACTCCATCACTACACCATCAGGAATACCCCCCTATGGTAGAGTAGCTAGCACGCCTCCAGGGTTGCTACACTAATTAAAGCTGAAACCTGTGATGTTCAGTTAATATAGTGTTATCCACGTGTATGGTGAAATATGGCAAAACTCTAAAACGGGCACATCTGTCATGGCTGGAGACCCTCTGCATAATCTGCTACTGAATTGGCTTGTCTGGCCCTGTCCTGGTTGATAGTGCCAATAAAGTCTGTTCAAAGCAGAGTTGCTAAATGGAATTAATTAACCACAGATGTTTCAGTTGCAATCTAGATAGATAAGCTAGTGCTACATAGAAAACAAGCTTTGGACAACCTGAAATACACAGCATGTAAATTATCGTGAACCTACTGTCACATCAACCAATTTAAATCGTGGAAGTTCACCTTTAAATTTCACCACTTCAGTAAATAATATATTCATGTCCATATTGCCCTCTCAATTGATGACATTTTTACCCTGCTAGACATGAGATGCTCCTTTCGTCTTTGCAGTGTTTCATTAACATGCAGAAGGTTACGGATTTCATCTTTAATACATAAAGTCACGCCAGCATGTTCATTTAGAAAACTATGAAGATTTAAATTTCACTACTCCAATTCTCAGACGGCACTAGCCAATTCTCAGACGGCCATGTGTGAGCGTTAGGGACTAACATGAATCAACACATCTTGTAGGTGAGTGTGTTGTGTGTATACACACGCCATTGCCTGTGGTGTCCATTGTTATTATTTCATATTTCATCATCCGCGCTGCCAGAATCATTTCATCCGGCCTCCTCTGCAGTGTGCCATTTGAGAATCAATGCACCACCCCTCTCTTCCAAACAATAAAGCGGGGCCAAAGAATATAAGCTCTTGTTGTCTATTGTGTCCATGCATAATGGACAAAGTGAGGAAATTGAATACTGCCTGCTCAACTGCTCAAAGGGAGGTTTGTGGCCCTAGCAAGCCCCCACCCCTCCACCCCCCCACCAAGCTCAACTGATGTGCCACTGATTAAAGCGGGAAATATAGGCACAACATAATAGCTGCATTCTTGTCGAGCCAGAGTGAGATGAGAGCGAGCAGGAGGCTTTGTGCTGTGAACATGCGCGCACATGTGTGTGTGTGTGTGTGTGTGTGTGTGTGTGTGTGTGTGTGTGTGG
>OMKZ01007431.1:3501-17983 GCA_900302535.1 Neoniphon sammara | reverse complement strand
CGTTAGCGACATGCCAGGCTACTGTGGGTCGGGGTCTACATGGCAGCCAGCCGGGCGCAGGGCATCACTCGTCCGTTCTCCGGTCCAGGTTGGCAGCTCATCCACTCAGCGGATGCAAATCCACCTTGACCTTCTCTCCGCTGCTCAGCATGCCCACGGTGGGGTAGAGGCCCCCGGGTGGAACCACCACCTCCCTCCGGCCCATCAGCTTCCCATTCCTGGTGAAGAACACCTGCAGGGCCATAGGGGGGCGACAGTGAGTTGATGTACACACACTTATACACATACAACCACCTCTCAATGGTGATAATCCACTGACGCAGGACTGTGTCAATTAGTTGAGAAAGAAAAGGCCTTTCATTATGACTGATAGTAAAACAAACTCCATTTGAGAGCACTTAGTGGGTCAGCTATAAACAGGAATTATGTGCAGTTAGGAAATATTGTTAAACAAATAGGTGATAGTGTAATGTCTGCCTTCTTAGTGAAAAAGAGTTGATGTTTACAGTACATGTCCCTGCTAAATCAGCGCGTGATCAAACGTTCCCCAGCTGTTCTAAGAAGTGCAGCGAGAGAACGTCAACAAGCTTTTCAATGCTAAAGCCAAGGACTTCTTTCCAAGTCTAAGAGCAAATACCTATACACTAAAACAACAAGTGAAGTACTGTAGTGTGTGTGTCTCCGATAAATCAGGCTGAGTCACATATCAAACATTTACTGTACCACCCACTCTAAAAAGAGAGGCTTAGCAGCTATTCAATTACAGGCCTCGGATGAAGGGGGAGTGAAATTGCAACAGCCTTTATTAGTTTGAACAATATTGGCAGCTGTGTGCTGTGGTTCTCCATTGTACAGCCTCGCTGACATACATGCACACACAGCCTCCCCCCGACACAGATACCCACACACACACGTGCAGCTGTGCCCAGAGAGACCTCTGTAATGTCAAGGAGCAAGGCTTTGTGGGTAATGTGTCCTGCTGAATAAATATTGACAAATCCCTAGATTACGACTTGGCCTATTCTATTCTCACCCACTTGGGTTTCAGCGCCGTGTGCACTCACACTCGCTCAGTGACCCCAGGCCTTTGCAGAAAGACCTGTGGCTAGCAGTAAAGACGCTGTGCCTTACCAAACTGGCAACCGCAGCCATTAAAACAACAAACAAACAAAAGCTGGCACACACAGAGGTTGGATGATTGGAGTGTAAAATGACACGCTGGAGGCAGGGCAAGTCCCTGTGGTCGGAGCTTGGTGTTGGGCTTGCAATACAAAGGTCACGGGCTCGAGTCCCCAAGGAGCCGTGTTACAGCACGTTTTGAAACAATGCAATCGCTGTGATGCAAGTTGTGGAGCAGGCAGGTCGCATGTGAATAATGTGCAATCCAACCCATCCTTGGCTCTAAAGTACACTCTAATCCACTCCCTATGTTCACAGAGAAAAAAAGTTTGATATACTGTAGGAGCATGACCACCAATCCTGTGCTTTAGCTATTCAGGGAACAGACGGCCTGCACACAAAGCGGAGATGAAAGAATGCATCCTTGTATGGGTCAAAGGTTCATGCTTGAGAATTAATTGGCGCCTTTCATGAAAATGAGCAAATAAGGCTGTTAAAAATTAACAACACATAAGAAGAGGGGACTGTACACTTTTATTTTAACAAACAAAAAGGTTCTCTGCAAAACATTTTTCAAAATTATTGGCAGCCCTACAACCAGTAATCTGGTGAAGCCGCCCTTGGAGAGGAGGGCAGCACTGAGCTTCTTCCTTTAATATCTGACAAGGTTGGAGAACACTTTTGGAGAGATCTTGCACCGCTCCTCCGTGCAGAAAAAAAACTTCTGAAAATCCAAAAACCTTGATTTCTTAAGTTTGTGCTTGTGGTCTTGCTCTCTTTGGTTCAGACCACAGGTTTTCAACAGGGTTCAAGTCTTGAAACTGAGACAGCCATTGTAAATAAATGATTGTGTTATCCCAACCATTTCTGTTTGTTTGGGGTTACCTTCTTGTTGAAAGGTCGATTTACAGCCAAGTCTGAAGCTCCTGGCAAAGCACTCAGGTTTTGGGGTGAAATATCCTACGACTGAGTGGAATTCATTACGCCACTGATCTTAAGCTGCTGGACAACATGTAGAAAAACAGCCTCAAAGAATCAACGGTCCACCAAAATATTTTACCGTGGCTATCAGGTGTTTTTCCTTGTGTGGTCGTTTCATTATCAACCTACATGCTGAGGATGTGCATGGTCAAAAAGTTCTATTTTGGTCTCATCTGACCACAACACATAATTCACACATGTGCTTTAACTGCTTGATACTGAAACTTGAAAACAACTGAACTGCAACTTAGTTTCATGCACTTCAGTTGTTTTTGAGTTCCACAGGAGAACCATCCAATGAAAATCATGAATTGGGGTTGCATCATCATTTGGAATGTTGTGTGGGGGTTTGGTGACATAGCAACAGTAAAAACCTTCAAATCTGCGACTGTTACAGACAATTCCGACACTTGATTATTACCCTGACTGTGCTTAGTGGTATTTTCAACTGTTTGTGTTGTCAACAACCATCAATTTGAGTAAGTCGACAGCCATCTGTCTCCTCTGAGATGAAAGCTCGTTTGTTTTCACCGTGGTGACAGACAACAAAGGGATTTTACATGTGTTTTTGATTTTGACCTCTATGCTTTTGAGAAAAATTATAAAAATAATTTTTATAAGAAGAATATTTTCATTAGAGTGAAAGCCACAAATGTTTGTGCAGAAAATTCTAATTACTATATGTACTGAATTGTTTATTTCATACAATCATTTCTGCACATTTCCATGGGGGGGGGTGTCAAAAATTCTTCAGCTGTATTTACATGTGCTTTATGTTCTATAAAGCATACATCTATACACTTGTGTCCATTGTGCATGTGCAGCAGTGTCAACGCTGAATTTGTTTGTTTTTTTTTTATGAGTGTTCCTCACCGTGACCTTCCTGCCCTCCTGTCCGCGCTCCATCTCGTCCCCGTCTTCCTCCTCCTCCTCTTCATCGTTCAGGTACAGAACGTTCTGGATGCCAGCCTGCCTCGGACGGACCTCCAGTCGGTCCCAGTCGTCCACATCGGCTGAGGACGGCACAGAGCAGGGAATGTTTGGGTATAGGCCTGTACGTGCAAGTGGGGCAGAGCTGTCGCCACAGTGCAGTTTTACTCTCAGATAACAGACTAGCCCGCTCAGCTGTACTAACAGACCTTCCAAAGATTCTACTTTCCAGCTTTTTGGGTAAATCATTTCTCATAGTTTTTTAATAGGCCTAATCAAAGATTTATGCACCTCACCTTCTCTACTTTGGCTCCACCCTTTGCCTCGCTCGGCTCCAAAAAAAATGACAACATGGCAGCGACTGTAAAAATCTCTGCCCCTCAGAAGCCAAAAGGTGATGTCACACTCGCTGCAGCCATCGTTTTTTTTTTTTACACACCACAACCAACAGATCTTGAAAAATAAATAAATAAAAACTAAAAGTCAGTGTTTAGAGCGGTCCAGGTTCAGAGGCAACACAAACTGACAAGCTCTTCTCCCCTTTTCCAAGTTTGTTTTGTCATCGCGCTCTTTTAGGTGATGACATGCATGTTCCCTCGTATTACCTGAGCAACACTCACAGCAGTCCTGTGCAGTGCAGCAATGTTGACACTTTTGATGCTTTCAATGCTGTGATACCTCAGGATACCTCAGGTTTGGTAATACAACACTCTGGATGTACGGAAGTACCTTGAAGCAGAGCAGGACTACCTGACACCAGGAAAGACCAAATTTGTCTCTCATGACCAGGGGGAAATGGGAATTCCCCTTTAACTGACTGTTCTGTTTTCCATGTGGGAGACCCTGGTTCACATCCAATTTCTTTCCCACACGCAAGACAATACACTCCGTTAAGACCGAATGTTGCCGCAACTGTCTGATGCTAAACCACAATAAGTAGGTTTAAGAGCGAAACCTCCCACGGACACGCAAGTAGTGCCAACGTTAAGACTTTAATGAGTGACAGTGTAATTGTTGCGCCTGAACCCTCTGTCCTCACCTTCTCCATCCAGGATGTAGTCTCGTGGGAACATGATGCCACAGCCCATGATGTCACCTTTGAAGCAGCGAGGGCCGAAAGCATCTCCAACCCCGCTGCCATGAAAGATCTTCCCGTCATCTGTCAGAGAGGTAGAGACACTTTCACTACTCCAATTATTAGCTCATTCATTGCTTACGATGGATTGTTTGGATTTTTGTCATTAACCTCTGAGGTAATTTTTCTACTCGTTTAACAGCTCCCTTGCAGAACTTGACATACCAGATGTAGACTACAGTGCAGTGCAATTTTTAACCACAGTACACTACGAGTTTTTGTGTTAACATAAAGTCTGACGTTTCCTAACACATGATGCTGACCGACTAAAAACAACATCTCTTCACCATTCTGAAAAAAACACGCCGACAACATCCAAAGGAAATCAGCAAAACAACATAACACAGTTGTGAGACAACAATGAAAAAAAAAGGAACAAGAAAAACACTGCAGAGGTAGCCTGCAGACGAGCTCTCCTCGAGCGCAGCGGCGTGGCTGCTGCTAGTAAATATTTATGGAGTTGTCATGGGACCCGTCCCCGGCTCAGGATACTGTTTAAACAATCTCTATCTGAGCACCAGGAGGGAGACGGAGACACTGTATCATTACGGCTCCCATGCGGGCCCCTGTCACAACACCACACACTAGGCAAACAGTAGAGCCACGCCGGCACAGGCGCAGCGCGGCTAAAAATAGCAGAGCAGGGCTTTGGAGACTGACAAGGGTTGGCGTTGGAGGTGAGCTGGGGTTTGGAAGACCAGGTCTGGGCCGGAAACTGCAGCTGGTTGAGGACTGGGACAGGAAAGGTAGGCAAGGCCTGGCAGCGGGTCAGGAACTGAGGCTGGGAGGTTGTTCTACAGCAAACAGAAACTGGAGCAATCACACTGTTCTCGCACCGAGCTTCGCCAGTTTCCACTCATATCCTGAAGATGTAATGATTTTATTCTTAGAGCCACAGAGTCCAACTACAACAACAATTTCAAATACATGTCTAAGGCCCATATGATGGGATAAACCATCCATGCACATATTAAAGGTGCACTATGCAAAATTTCATAACATAAGAGAGTAAGTAATTTGCACCATGCAAAATTACCATTTAGACTCAGCTGACGTGGCGTAAGCACCGAATTTAAATGGTCTTCACTTTAATCAAACATTGGCAATCTTCCATAGTGCACCTTTAAGTGTACACACTGTTGCTCTCACTTACTCAGAAACACACACACACACACACACACACACACAACTTCTTGATTTAGCATCACTTTTTCATAAATTTCTTTTTGGTCTCAAATTCTATTTTATTTAGTATTCTTTGTTTCTAAAGTGTCCTTCTGTATGTACCTATAAAGTATTAACATCTTTAATGTATGGTTAAAGTTCAAATGAATGTCCCTTGTCAAATGATAGCCTATTTCCTAAAATAGCCTGGGACGTCTTCACTCTGGCCGTCAACTGACTATGTTTATTTGTTTCTGAGCACTGAATAATTTGTTGCATCTTGGAACTTTGCTGCTTTTCTCGAGTGTATTTTGGCACTAGAAATTTTGAAAACATCATTGTACTTAGAGGACTGAGGCTGAGGTTGGAGCTAGGTTGTGTAAGGAAGTGTTGGAATTTGTGTTGGGGACTCAAGAGTTGGAAATCAACACAGAGGTGATGACCAAGCTTTGGCTCTCGGACTGGGATGAGAGTATGGAGGGGAATGCTTGTGGTGATGTTGGTGCTAAAGTTGAGGTCATCGGCTAAGGGGTTTCTGGCGAGGCTGAGGGCTTGACATGATGCTGACGCCAGCCTGTGTGACTTGCACTAGGTCTAAGGTTGATCCTAGGAGCGACATGAGGGCTAAAATTGGAGCTGGGCCCAGGGGAGGAGAGGGCAGGCTCTCTGGCTCCTGAGCAGCTAAGAGGACCTGGCGGAGGAGTGAGACACGCTGGGAATGGGAAAACAGCACGGGCTTTTGTAACATGAGAGTGTGCCTGGAAAAGACTGGGCTTCCCTGCCCACGGAACATTGACTTCACAGACTCCTAAAACATGAAAAATAAAAAAAATAAAAATATTATTCCATGATTCCACGCAGTCACACAGAGGTTGCACATGTTCCTAAGTGTTTACTAGAAATTCCATATGCAGCTGCCACGTGATTTAATCATTAAGAGTTATTGATAAATGATTCAAGTTTCTATATTCTCTAGTTAGACCAGCTTTAGAAGAAAGTAATCAGGCCTGCGCAGTGGTTTACCTGAGCCACGGGGCAGTAAAGGCAGTCTCAGTTGCATTTATAATATGGTAGTGAGTAGGTCACTGTCTTCTGTACTGGCTGCTGGCTAGAGCAGACTACATACCAGGCACTGATTCAACTTATAGCATTGTGCTGGTTGGTTAGATTAAGAGGTAAAGTCTAAAGTAAAGTCAAGTCTCACCGGACAGGTTGAAAACTAAATCATGCCACTGTAGTTACAGAGGCTTGGTTTTGCAGCAATGCAGACGCACCACATGTACAGCATGGTGCCTTGGCTAGAGAGGGACTTGACAGAATGTGAGTTATGCTCAGCTGGTTACAAATGACGGTGTTAGACTGAGCAATATCTTCACTGGGCTGTGTGGTGATTTTAATGCACAGTGAAGTATGCTGCTTGGCTACAGATACATACATTCTGGGTGTTTGCAGGTTGCAGCAAACTATCTGGTGTTTCTATTAGTCTCTTTATGCATGTTGGCATGACAAAGTTATTAACAGTGACTAGTCATCCACATCCATTTTGGCTCATCAGCCAAGAAGGTAATATTACCCACCTACACCTTCACAACATGAGGCTACTGAAGCACTGCTTTTACGGTACGTCTTCTGGGAATAGGTCAGACTATGTCACTGAACAGAGGTTAGACTGAGCCTTATTATCCCAGGTTAGGCTCGGTGGTGCGGGCTGGATTGTGGTAATGGCTGTAGGAACAGCCCTCAGCTGCGGGTGTTGAGTCATAGCACGTGTGAGTCATTGATGGGGGTTCAGAAAAGGGCCCAGTGTCAGGAGGGTGGTAGGGTTAATGAGGCTTGCTGTGGAGCACTCACTGCCTGGATGGCTGGTTGCTTCTGATAGGGCCCACAGGGGCCCACAGAGCCCCACAGCCCATTGACCTACAGAGGCACCCCACCCCAACACACAGGACGGAGGTCCACACTGGGCCCGTTCCCAGCACAAACACTCAGGAGCCCTCAGGTACAATATGAGCAGGGAGTAGCACAAAAGCAGGCCAAGGAACTCTAAAACTATACAAGCTATACAAGAGGAGCAGGGATATGCTTGGCAGACATTTGTGTATATAACTGGAATATGTTTGCAGTAAAATAACAACCTTAAAAGCCAATAATACAAATCACACATGATCAAGGTCAACACTGTTCGTGTGCCCAATACAGACCCACATAAATTTGGCTGACACAAAAAGTGCCCAATAATGAAACCGTACATGCAAACTATAAACTAGAGGAGCGGCAATGCTACATTGGAGCGTAATGTATTTGCTCTCAAGGCTATGTGATACAAGGCAAAGAAATCTAGAGTCATTGTTTTCTTTAAAGACAAATAACTGAACAAAAAAACAATTACATGTACAACACTGATGGGCCCTCAGGGACAGCATGAGGCAGGACAAAAATATGCCATTGAGCTTTCAATAGCCTTTACCTACATTAAGAGTGCCAGGGATATCCTGGCAGGCATTTGCCCTTCTGGATACTGAGGTCAAACACAAAAACCAACCATAAAAGTTGATGACAGAGGTACCAAACTGCACAGAAACACCTCTTCACAGCATTCTTGGCTTGCACCAAGCAGTGGAACTAAGGTAACAAAGCTAAAGCCATTCTCTCTTGAAGCGAATCTGGCTGTGGTTATATGACCTACTGTATATAATACTGTGTGTATACATTAGGTCTCCGTAAACCTGCCAAAGAACGTCTGCGTGCAATTCTTGAAGTTCCTGAGCTGTTCTGTGAAAATCTGATGTGTAGAGTAGTTGAAGAAGAGGCCCTGGCTGTTGATTTTAAGTAGCTGGATTGGAGCCTGCCCTTCAACCCAAGCATGGGAAGGCAAACCTCATACGCGCAGCGCAGAAAACCACATACATCATTTTAGTCTCTAACAAATAAGATTAATGGGAGCTGTGCTGGGGCGTGCACATTTCTGTGGTGTCCAGCGCACAGCAGCCAAACCAGGCAGACCACAGCGTTAGACCTCTGGGACTGGCATGGTGAGCCTTTCTGAATGACTAGCCTCGTCCGTCACTCAGCACTGAGGCATCATCCACAGACCCCAGTAGGACGCACAGCATCAACTGTTATTAGTATTAATGTGTCCTAAGTATAAATGGAATCTCTACTGGGATATGGGGATTTAAAAGTATAAACATCGACTTGAAACATGAGTGGAATGCACACAGGGTACAAGAAAATGTATTTTGATAGCTGATTAGGAAATCAACTGTGAAAAAGCATATAGACTTTCCTCGAAAACTAAAATCCTACACATTTCCTAATAGAATAACAAAGGTCCTTTACACTGAATATGACATTTGTAGCGTGTGAAACATTCTAGGTATGAAAAGCTGAAATTCCCCGTACGGGAGATTAACAACGGGATGCTTCAGACGAAAATACGGCTGATAACAACCAGCTAGCTCCTAACTGCTTCAGTCCGATAAGGACTAGCAAGATCCTAACTGTGACAGTAGCACAGCAGATTGTCGGATACAGAGCCGGCTACCTACTGCAGCTTGTACAGTGTCATAACAACCACCTACCTAGCTCCTGCTATCGTCGTATCAGGGCAGCAGCATTTGATAGCTAATCTCTTAGCACTGATAGCGGTGGGGTGCTGAAGCCTGGAATGGCAGCTGTGGGGGTTTTGTGCAGACGCCTGTAGAGATAATGTTCACAGGCCTGTCGTCACAAACAACCAAGACTGAACGTGTGTGGAAGCATAGAAAGATAACTTTGACTAAACTCTTTGTGCTTTTTTTATTTTTATTTTTTGGGGGCATTTGTTTTTTTTGGCACATCAGTTTAAGAGAAGTTTAGATGACCAAACTCCCACAGAGAGAGATGGAGCTACGATCCTTCTCCTTGTTCCAATGCCGTCGTTGTCCGTTTTATCTGCCTTACCATCCTCCTCAATCTTTGTCTGCACTGTGCACCTCAACATCCAGCTGAGATGGTGCCCTAAGATGTTGGTGTCTTAAAGCAACAGATAGACATTATGCAGGAAGCATCTCTGGTTCGTTTATTTCACTTCGACATGAGTAAACTACAGGGGGAATTCCACATGCTCAAAGAAAGAACAGACAAAGGAGGAAATACCAAGAGCGGAGCAGACAAATGCCGAGAAATACAGCAAAGGCGGCTGGGGGGAATATTAGAGAGAGTGAGCGAGAGACGCCAAAAGCCTTTAAATCATTAGGTATGTCTTTTGTGCACAGCTGGAAATATTAAGGTGGTAGGTGCTCACCTGCATGATAGGCCACTGACCCTCGGCTCCAGCCCGGGTGCCTGTTTTTGGGGTAATCCTGCACAGAGACAAAGAGGCACACAGGTCACTAACTCAGCTTCACAACAAATTCATTTATATACATGGTGCCAAACCGTGTGCCATGGAGAATTTCCCAACCAAATCTGCCCCATGTGATTTCACTGATTAACACATGGTCAACCAGAGAAGAGGAATTGATCAGTGACATGACCTCTTGTAGTCATGTTCATTTATTTATACAGCCACTCACAAAAATGTCTCAAAGGACTTCACAAAAAATGAGCTTACCTGAGACGAAAAAGGCAACAATGAGTTTAATGAAACAAAAACAGGAGAAAACAAACAAACATGACATACAACAGTTAGGGCACAGCAGGTCTACTTATCCTGCAAAACTGAGACTAATCAGCTCTCCCAGCCTTAGACTCTATAATATACAAGCAAAAACTCCCAAGAATAGGAATAAAGAATGGGTAAAAAAAAATTCCTGGGGCGTGCCAAAGGCAGAGAGGGATCGCCCAATAGGACGGCTTAGCGCACAATACGTGCCAGGACAAATAAACAGTAACATGGACAAAGACAAGAACATGATGCAGCAAAGAAATGACTCCTTGATTGGCCTCTGCGGCACCTGGTTTGACATAATTTGAGAAATCAAATCAAGTAAGAGAACGAGGCAACAGTAGCTCACAAATGATGCAGCTGCCCTCAGGGGCCAATCAGTGACGGATAGGGCACCTCGTTTTGACACGGAAATCAATAATGAATAGGTCACCTTCATTTAATTAGTAGACAAATGGGCAATAAAGGAAACAAATAAGCAAACAAGCGGACAGCTTGTGCAATATTACGTATGTTTGCAACATTGCTGGTAAAAGGCAGATGATTTTTGTTCTGTTTTGTTTGTCTTGTCTTCCAGAGTTATTTTTTTTGGTTTGTCTTCTCTTTATTTTTATGAAAATTATTTTTATGAAAAAAATAATACTAATATAAATAAATAAAATAAGGAAGACTCCCAGCATTGACAGGTGTGGTTATGTGTGGATGGACTTTAAAGAAAACCAAGTAGAGCTAGAAAAAACAACAAGTGGACAAAATGATGGAGACTGAATGACAGTTCACTGCATAAACTCTTGCAAATTTTAAAACAAATATTGCCAGTCCAGTAAATGATTATGTATAAGAAGTCAGTAGTGGAGCTTCCATGGGTAAAACATTTTGACCTGCCCAGCCTCCGCGGAGGAGGCTGTGTGTCAGAGTCAGAGGATTCCTTTTGGTTTCCCCGGCTCTCCTTGGATATCCGTCAGTTCTCCCACTGCTGAGGACGTGTTTCTCTATCTGTCTGTCTCTCTCCTTCTCTAGGTTCAACCATGCCAACAGAAATAACTAGTGGGCCAACATTTGGATAAGATCAGTGTGACTCATAGGTAATTACCAGAGATGTTTATCTGTCCTCTAGGCTGCACCTCCATTAGCGCAGACACACACAACCAAAGAGGAGGAGGAGAAGGGAGACTACACTGCGCTCCTGTTTCATCTCACCCAGTTTGCTACATCTTCCTACTGCTTTCGCTCTCTCTCTCTCCCAGCCACGCTCTGACATAACCCCTCCCACCCCACACACACACACACACACACACAAACACACTCAATGTTTCTTTGTTATATTTTCTCAAGTCGGTCCATCAAAGACACCTGAAATACAACAAGAGTGATAGCCGGAGAAAAGGTAAGGGGGCAAGCCTTCACATGGAAAAGAAGAGTGCTACAGTGAGTCGCTGTCAAGAAAAATACGGGTCTGTAGCCAAACAAAAGAGCAGACGATGATGAGTGACTTTGAGATTAGAGAGACATAACTTTGCTGAAAATGAAATAAGGCCAGTGGAATTATTGCCATTAGCACCTGTGTGGAAAAAGGCAGTGAGTGATATAGAGCGACAAAGGAGACAGATGGCAAGGTCGGGACAGGCAGACAGTCTGTAGCATCTGAGGCCAGGACATTGGGGAAACAGCCGCGATCCTGTCTGACAACCCCACTGGGGCTTGAGGAACAGGAAATGGAGATGGATGGGGGAAAGAGAGAGAGCGAGCGAGAGGGACGAGCGAGACACCAGCAGAGGAAGACAGAGAGACAGCGAGGAATGCAGCTACCGCTCCAAGCCCCCAAACCCCTTGATCCGCCAAGTCTGCTCCTCTTTCCCCTGTCTTAACCACAAGCCAGAGGATTCCTCTGGCTGACTGGCATGCGGGCCGCATCTCCAGGATGAGCAGGGGAAAGTCTTGGGTTTTGCTTCCTGATTGATGATTCACAGACAGAGATTTGATCACAGATTTTACATTTAGTGGCACACGCTGCAGTGAGACAATATTAAGAACAGATAAACAAATAAGGGTGGAATCGTAGTGCCTCCATGTAAACCGCAGACTTGTGTCTGATATATGGATCATAATGTTTAATGCCTCTGTTTTGATAGCTGTCTTTCTTGTAATTATGTCCATCATCTCTAGTTCAACACGTCTATGCAGCGCACTCTCTCCGTCGACCAAATATGGCGCGCAGGTGAGAAAGCCTGCAGCAGCACTCAAATCCCTACTCTAAACACTGAGATGTGAACTTTACGATAACGTGCCAATTACAATACCTCCTGACTAGCTGGGCTAGATATCGCTGGAATTCTTCCAATAACCAACTATAAACAATATTTGTATGGTACATTTCTGTGAGGGCAGTAAATTAGCCTACATTTTATTATACAAGAGAGTAAACTATTATTTTATGTTAACATTTGCCTTTCATAAACAATCAGATTGCTCTCAATAAAAATGCCCAAAGCTAATAGAAAACCTGTGATACCATTTAAGAGCTGAACAAGGAAGAAAAATTCGCCAATAACATTTGACACCTTTTCACCGGGTTGGTACAAAAAAGCAATAATGTACTGAGTGATTTTTACATAATGCAACCGCTATATACAACACATGAAAAACATGCGAGACAATACACTGTGTTCCTTAATACCAGTCAATCTATGGCAGTCTACTTCTAATACTGCATGTATATATATATACATGGAAGCAGCATTTTCAATCAATGGTGCAGCTCTGAATGACACCCCCATTCATTATCTGTATTAGCAACATATTGGGGAATACATGCTAACAGAGTCAGTGCACCATGTTAACCCGCTCGTCCATTTAACACATAAACTTTCGCTCCACAGTCACTACGCTCCAACCCCCACCCCGGCCTGCAGAAGCCATCAGTGAAATGCACGCTGCTTCCAAGAACAACAAACATTGCCGTTGTGTCCACAGCATAACGGAGCAAAGGCCTACATATCAGATCCCCAGCTGCTACATCGGTGTCATCGGAGTAGCCTGCATTTCCACACTGTGGCAGAGTCAACAACAAGTCAGAAGGAGTAAGGGCAGAGCGGTGCGGGCACAGGGAAGAAATCTGTGGGAGCAGATACCCATCATCTACTGCTGCTATCGCCCTGGCATATCACAGACCTGTCTAAAAATAACACTAAAGCCACGGATTACCACATACAGTATGAGTGGATGGGTGTGTGTGCAGGTATGACTGAGGTGAACAAGCGAGGGAAAGTTACTTGTGTGTGTTTGTACGTGCCTGCACAGCCTCACCAATAGGGGCTGGGTCGGGACTGTTAGCAACTAATGCAGGTCTGTTTGTTTAACCTCTTGTCATCAGGCTAAAACCACGAGCTACCGACACGAAAAAGCAAACCGTCAGAGATCGGCCGTTGATCTGTTGGGAGTGAAAAGAACAACAGCCTATCTGTGTTTACACATCATGTGCATATTTATTATCTCATATGTAGACAAATAACAGATTTTTGGTCACCAAATACAGACAAATGATAGTTTCTTCTCTTTTTGGATGGTGGGTGGCAGAAAATTTAGCAGTGGTGAGTGATGAGCATGTTTTTCAGCTTATATTACCAATTTTCCAATATTGCATGTATACTACTTGCTTGTCATACAGCACACACTTAACTCTTTGTAAAACTCATTTGTCATTTCGTTTCCTTTGCCTCAGTGAGCCCTACAGCTACTAAGCTATTCTGTACACCCTCTTAATTGCTATAATTGATACCTTTTCATAATTTCTTTCATACGTTTCTTTGGCATGTTGAGACCGTCGGTTATTTATGTTTATGTAACCCTAAATTTGCTGTTATTAGTTCTATTTGTCTTTGCCGTATGCTATTAGTACATGCTACTTTCCCCATGGGGATCATTAAAGTTTCACCATATCATCTTATGTTGTACCATGGAATGCCTCATAAATTACTGTTTGTATTGGTGTGTGTGCGTGCGTGCGTGTGTGTGTGTGTGTGTGTGTGTGTGTGTGCAGACAGGTATGTTTGTTCTGCAGCTGACAAATCAGAGGCCTTGGCACAGAAACGGACTCTTTGTTCTGTCCTAAAAGGACTTTGTAGAATAAACATGTTCACAGGAGCAGCCGTCAGAACGGTTAGTGGGACTGCTGCATCATGGGAGGAAGAGGAAGAGAGCCGTTCCCAGGACCCGGTCCCGGGGCATACCAGGACAGAGGAAATACTGCCATTCCAGTCTCCAGTGTTTTGTTTTTTTCTGTCTGTGCCTGTGTGAGAGTCTGTACGTCTGAGTCTATCTATATGAGCAGGAGAGGAAGAGCGAGTCAAAGCTGCCATCAGATAGGGAGAGAAGGTCAACTAAGGAGGCCAAACTGTAACCTTAAAAACACTCACTGTTCATTCAGACCCTGTGACAGCTGCTGACCCACATATCAGCTCCTTTACTTCTCCATCTAAACTCTTTTATCGCTTCATTTTTCCATA
>OMKZ01007430.1:5539-16777 GCA_900302535.1 Neoniphon sammara | reverse complement strand
ACACACACACACACACACACACGCTCTCTCTCTCTCTCTCTCTCTCTCTCACAGCACCCACTCTGCCAGTTTATATGGTCTGCCAGCAGCTCCTCCATTGCCAATTAATTTCATTGGGAGCTAATCATGTTATTTATGGTCATTAAGAACAAGCAATCTTCTCCAAGCTCTGCACTGTCAACTCAATGAAAGATCTTCGAGTACTTTTGTATTGTGGCCATGAAGTGGCATATTTGGTTGGTTGCTTTGGCTGTAAGGATTCAGTGAAATCTGTACGTATGCGGACAGTGATGTATTGTTTGACATTTTGGCTCCATTGACTTTTTTTTTTGGATGTGAAATGAGATCAAACTGCAAACTGCCAGCTTTAATTTTGAGAACATTTTCAGCCGTATTCATTGTCTCACAGCTCCCTTTTTTAAATGGCAAGGAAGTAAGTATTTTGAGTGAATAAAATTAATTCAGAAGTGATTTTTCTTATTCAGTCAAACATTCTTAATTTGCAATTATTTTTAAAAGTCTGCAACATGAAAGTCTTTAGGCCCTTGTTATGCTTTAGTCAGGTTCTTGTTCCACTGAAACAGAAAAGATGATAAAGTGGAGCATTGCAGACACTCATTTTAGCAAGTTTAGTCTCATCTTTAGATGTTTAAAATGATGTTTTTCTTCAAACAAGTGAAAAAATCTGCCAGTGCGATGAGATAATCCCACTTGTTTCCAGTGCTAATCAACTTATTTCCAGAATTTTCTTTTGCTTATTGATTGGTAATTATAATGAATTGATTTATGAGCGGCTTTTGCCTGATTCTCTTGTACTGTACTCTAAGACAAGTTCATATATCAGTTATGTAATGCAAGTTTTGCTGTATTTATTTAAATTTCACATTTTTGTGAAAAAGATAATTACACTACACGGTGTTAACCTAGAATCCAAAATAGGATATTTAAGCTCCAGTACTATAAATGGCCCAGTGAGTGTATTGCTCTGCTAATTGGAGGGGAAGAGAGAAATAATGTTGAGTCATTTGCTGTTACACTTGTGTGAAACCTGCTTGTGCTAGATTTTAAATGGGATTGCTTCTAATCGTTGTTGTGAAGACTTTGTCACTCCATTTCATACATTGAGTTCTTGTTCCAGCCTTTCTTATGTATTTGAATTAATGTATTATCAGTGTAAAGTCTTTGTCTGCCTCACACTCTCTTGTAGTCCCTATTATGGCATGAAATGAAACAAACCTTAAAGGTTTTGTGGTTGACTTCTGTCCAATGGCCAGTTCTGGATAGGTATGGTTGAATAATCAGACAGATGATCAGACAGATGTGAATTGGCCTGTGAGTGATTTGTCTGTACATAGGCATCAGGCTCTGGGATTAGTTTTATTCTGACGGTGTTACTATTTTTGGGAGAAATTGCAAGGTTACAGCTTAAGTTAATCTCTTCAGCACACTGACAGAACAAATGGAATATGTTCCCCTATTACTGTTCCTGTCACTCATGTGAGGAACTGACTGACAGTGTTACTTCCTGTTTATTGATTGTTTTGGCATGTTGATTTGTTGATCTGATTTGTTTAATTGATCTGACATCAGGGCCACTGTGTGATTGGTGTAAATAAAGGCCCTGCCAGTACCTGGGCAGGAAACAGGGGTTTGATGGTTCAGTGTTAAATAGCAGTGGAGTGCAGTGTCACCAGATGAGCTTGCAAGCTAAATGTTATACAGAATTGTGTCATGAAATGAATGAATGATATGAATGAACAAAAACATGAAGCATAACTGATGCGTCTGTATATCCTGGACTCGGACATGTGTCACTTCTGAACAGGAGTATAAACTTAACCAAGACCAGTAATGGTGACTGTAGAAAACCGTTTTGGAATTCAGTCTCCCACAGACATCAATTAAAGGAATAGTTCACCCCATCATGAAAATTGCTAACAACATTCCTAACAACATTTGAGGGCAACATCTATTTGCTACTATAGTAACAGTTGGTGAGGTGCAAAACAAGTTGATATGATCTAGGAGGTAATGAGGTAAATGTTGGACTTTTGGAATCAGAGCATTCTGGCTTCAAAACACTTGGATGATCCCATTATTTATACTGTTTGGAGATGTTTCTAGTCATATTTTGCTCTTATTGGAAGTCCAAAAGAAACAATCTCCATTCACAGTTGTTTAGAAGACTGGAATGAAACTCTGCCAGCTAGCTTGCAGTGTGTTATATTGACATCAGTGTTTTAACTGACATGAGTGTGTGAAGATATTGATAAAAGATTTTGAGGTGATTTATACCTTCATCTGCTCATGGAACATAGCCAAACAAAAGCAAACCAACTAGAAATCAAAACAGTTTGCAACAGCACAACATGTAAAGCATTTCTCGAATAACAAGGCGTACAGCTTGACAGTTCATCTGACTTTATTGAAAATTGTCAGGGTCACAGGGTAGCTAGCCATGCAGACCACTAGCCTGGTAGTGTGGAGGAAATTCACCTGGGTAGTATTGATCCTGAGCCAATCTTGGTTCTAGTCATCCAAGGTAACATTTAGGATTAGCATGGTACAGTTTGATCCAAGATGGGCACTTCATAACAGCTGCTGTACTCCCAAAGCTGGAGTGCAATCCAAACCCTTGTTTATCCATACTGAAAATGCACAGGTACACACTGACACATTTGTGGCTGAAAAGAAAAAGTGTGTGATTACAAAATGAAGAGAGTGACTAGAACTGTTGTGCATAGTATTCCAATAGATTTGTGCTGACAGGCCTAGATGTTAATTGAGCAAAGAGATACATAGAGAGGTGGGACAAGCAACAATACTGTAATTTATGATTGCGAGGTTAATGCCCTTAGTTGGCTCCTGGATAGCTGCAAACCTCTTGGTCAGAATGCTATTAGAGCCTGGTAAATACAGTATTTTTAAAAGGATATTTACATATACAGTCACATTTTTATTTACAGTTATTGCTGCATCTAAGGCAGTTTGTCACTACCTCATGGGTCAGAATGATATAGCTCTAAATCAAATAAAATAAATTACCTTTCATTATAAATAAATATCCCTCAAAGTTATTTTAAATCTCTTAAGTGTGCTAGGAGAAACATTCACCATTTACCAAAAAACTTGACAGCTGGGAGTCAGTTGCACGACCTTTTTGAGGGAGGGAAATTTTAACAGCCGAAACACTTTGTTGACGGACAGCAACACTGAGTTTGGTCTTTCGCCAAATCAAATCATCCAGGATGATTACTCTGCCGCCTAACTGGAAGGAAAAACAACAAGCATATCAAAAAGTCAAGACCAAGCAGACCAGCCTCGGGTTGTAAAGTATCACACAGCCAGGTATGAGATATGTGGACGTTACAGGACTTCACATACAGTTAAATGACACTCAGGATACAGCAGTGGTAAGAGGATTCCTGTGGTTCACTTTAGAGTTACATGGAACTGAATGACAATAAATATAAAATGTGTGTGCGTATAGAGGGAGTGAGATTGAGGGGCGTACTTGGAGACAAACTCTCCGAGCAGCACGCAAAGCATCTGTCACACTGGAGCTGTGAGGAGCTCAAATGTTATCTAATAACAGGCCAGGACTCTAAAATACATTAAACCCTGTGGTTGTGCATGTGGAACGACTCGTTTAACCAAAATATAATACAGAAACAGAGTATTTTTTGTAATTTTTTTTTTTTACATACACACAATGTAAGACCTGAATCCTTTTATAGTCAGAGTATGAGCATCACATACATCATCAATTCATATTACGACAGCACACATGCATGTTCTCAGCTACAGTCTGCCAGTGCAACACTGAACCCGTTCTCTCCTTTCATTAACCCTTTTTTGGTTCACCTCCTGCGTTAAATCAGCCATACCAAATCTGATTTAGAGGGTTCAGGAAAAGGATCGGCGAAATACGTGTTTGCACAAGCTACTACATTAAACAGCTACAGCCTTTGACAAATTTGACTCTTGCGTCTTGTTTTCTCTACACATAACATCAAGTCATTTTGCTCACAAAGTCCTCCAAATTGCTCAGACGCGCCGTGACTTCATGGTAAAGTCATCCGCGCCCTTTTCTTCTCATGGCTAAAACAGACCGACGAGGTAGCCAGACTTCTTTCGCACTATCCTCTTCAACATTATGCTACATTTCTGTTGAGTGTGTGCGCTTAGAAAAACCACAGAGAGTAAGGTTGTGCTACAGGAAAAGTAGCTCTAAAGAACTCTAAAGAAGCCAACCTTCTTTTTTAACCTTTAACACCTTCTGCGTTGGAAAGCAGTAGTAGGCAGCAGAAACACGCTGACCTGTTGTGCACCAAAGTCCGCCGGGGTTTGCTAAATACGCTGCCGTTTTTTTGGGTGGGGAGGGTGGCGGGTGGTCAGTGGTCAGTGAGGTGTTGGGTAAACACTCCTGAGTATATTCCTCCATCACAGATCAAAGCGAGGCTTTAGCAGAGGTGCGCTGTCGTCATATTTCCACGACATACTTGACAGGGACCAAACCCCTCTTCTTGCCGCTGCTCAGGCGGAGGAAATCGTCCGTCTCCTCGTTCTTCCCCACGCAGATCTGCAGAGGAGGGCAGGTTGGGATGGAAGAGGAGGAGGGGCAGTGACATTCAGTGCTGTTAAAACTGTTTTTTTTTTTTTTTTTTCCAAAATGAGCTGCAGTGGAAGCCATAACATGTTGTCCTCTGTAATATCAGCAGTTTTTTGCATGCATTTACATATATTAATAATTATACTCTGTGTGTAAGAGGATGAGAGAGAGAGGGAGAGAGAGAGAGAGAGAGAGAGAGAGATAGTGTGTGTATTCACCTGGCCCTCTTTCACAGTCATCTGGCCTTTGTCTCGGTTGCCATGGAAACCAGCAGTGACCTTCCACACCCGCTCACCGGGGCGGACCCGCTGCACAAAGTTGGCTGGGAAAAAACCCACCTTGTCTCTGCTTTTCCCCTGGTAGGTAGACACACGCACACACACACACACACACACACACACACACATAGGTATTTTTTGTTCTGAACTGGCTTGGACAAAAAAAAAGAAATAGTCCCAAGTGGTCCATTGTGTATTTGTTTAAAACTGCTTGTTTTGAGCTACCGTACAAAATCCATGATGCCACCCTCTCTTGGTTTGAGTGAAATTTATCCTCTATGAGCCACAAATTGCTGCTTTGTTGACAGAACAGAAATACCACATGTCGTTGTCTCTGCCTGCATGCATTTCAATGAATGTACATTGTGAGAAACAGCAAACTTGACACAGGCAGAAACAGCTATCATTACAGCCCTTGACCGTCCTTGGCGGGGCTGACTCAATTACTTTTTCTGTTTCCATTTTGTTTCCTTCACCAGCTTCTGAAATAAGAATGAATCTGTATCACAATAACTCTTTTTGTTCCCTAATTAACATCAATATTGGACCTGAATTTCTATATTTTATGGAAGCTAATTGTCCTCTGTTCTGCAGCATTTAACTCTTCACAGAATCTGGCACATAGGCATAGAAAACCAATGAGTTTTGGGAGTGTAATTGCTCCAGTTTTAGCCATATCATTTCAACGTAATGCAAGATGATGGGTTTCTTTTTCTACAATAATCAAAGACATGTTCAGATTGAAAAGGCAATATTTTTTTTCTAGAGCTTGGTTTTTAGTTTTCTGTAATGAATGACACTTTGCCAGATGTAAGTAACTAATTATAGTCACTCTCATTACAGTAATTATAGCTTTTTCATGTGTTTTTCGTTAAGAGTATTTTTTTAAACCCGTAGTTTTACTATTAAATACGTATATTTGAACTGAGGAACTTTACTACATACTACTTTATTTAAATCACATCCAGAGTACAAATTTTCCTTTGAAACAAGTCTAGTTTTAACTCTGTCCTCTTTTGTAAAAAGGAATTTGTAACCTTCACTCTGAACAAATTTTACTTGAGTGATTTTATGTCTATCTCAGTAAAATGTTAACAAAGTAACAATAATTCAACCTGAGTGGGACATTTTGGTTCTTTTAGCAGCCCTGGCATGTTGTTTACATGCAGATCTGTCTGTCCTCCATTAGCTGGTGAAGGTTGAGACCTTCAGTTGGCTCATTAAACACCAACTGCGGTCTTGCCTGTTCCTCTTCCCTTTTCAAGCTAGCTAGCTCTACTAACACCCACACCTGCTCTCCTTCAAGCTCGTCCACCTTCTCTGACACCTCATTTTCTCTGAATAGCTCGACTCTGAATGTGAGAGCTTCAATGGACTCTACAACTGTCGTACTGAGGACCAGATGTGTGTGTGCTGGTATTCACAATAGAGCCATCCACTGACTGGTAGTGACAGCATGGGCTTAAGCATTCATAGAAAGATACTGATGGGGATTAACATTCAGAAGAAATATTTCAAGAATTTTGAAATTTTCATTCCAGACAGGCTCTCAGCCTGCTAAGGAATCTGCTAAGGATTATTATTTTCCATAGCTCACCTTCCACCAGTCCTCATTGGAGTCATCTGTGACTTGAACTCTGTCACCAGGCCTGGAGGAGAAAGAGCTGGTCAAACAAAATGCTTGAACAAAGTCTCAGAAAATTTTGTGAGATGAGCACAAAGTTTGAAATGTAAACTTTGTGTTGTGGACTCAAATTATAATTTCACCTTTCATTTTCACCTGTTCGTCATGTGAGAAGGTTATCTAATATCTAATGAATATAGTCTTCTAAAACAATATTATGTAAGGTTAGGATTAAAGGTACATTATGCAAAATTGTAGAGGGTCGATTGAAATGATAACTGTATGCTCAACTGAGAACATATGTGGAATAAGCATGAAATATGATAGTTAAGTCTACACGGTACTTCCAGTTTTTGTTAGGTGGGTCTAAATGTTAGGTGAGTCTTCAGGAGTTTTGCAAAGGTTAGGTTTAGACAATTTGATGAAAGTTAGGGAAGAGCTTAAGTCATGGTCAAATAAGAAAAATCTATCTATCTATCTAAAAATAAAACTTCGCTCAAAGAAGATGGACACAAAGCTATAAGACGTGCTGGACATAAAAACAAAGAAAAACTGACAGTCACTTTACTCTCAGCTGACAGTCAGATTGGGATGATTGAAGCCTGGCCACATGGTATTTGCTATTGCATGGGGCTGAATCTCAGCTGATGTCGGTACATATAATAATAAAAACATGTAGGACTGACCTCAGCTCCAAGTCATTCTTCTCCTGAGGCATAAACTTGTAGAGAGCCACGTAGGTGTGGATGGAGGGCCCCTCCATCCGCTTGGGCGTCTGACAATAAAGAGGAGAGAGGGAGGAGTGAGGACAGAGGGGGCAGAGAGAGACGGGAGAGGAAAAACAGAGTTGAAGGTGGTGATCTGTGTGCTCCTGATGGGCTTTTGAAAGTTTCATGGGTGTTAAATGATGTGCAAATGTCTGAAAGTGAGTGAATATGAAGGAAGAGTTTGAAGAGGGTGATAGAGCGCGGAGAAAAACAAGCCGAAGGAGAGGAGGAGAGAAAGAGGAGACGGGAAGGAAGACAGGAATGCTGACTACACACCTTCAGGCTGACCCTGTCTTCTGAATCAGCCTTCTCACTTTCAGGAGGGGTGAGCGCTGGAGAGACAGAAACATAAAGAGAGGGAGACAGACAGAGGGAGAAAAACAAAGTGAAATGAGAGAAGGATAGAGAGATAAAGTCAAAGGATATTTGTGAGAGGGGGAAAGGTTGTGTGTATGACAGGAGTGAGAGAAACAGCATGGGTGTGCGAGAGAGAGGGAGAGGAAAAGAAAAAGGGAGGGATACACAGAGAGAGAGAGGTCTTGTCACTTTGCGGCAAACAGAAGGAAGGTCAAAGCCAAGGTCATTTAAAGTGGCAGCGGTACAAACAGAGATGATCCCGTCTCCTGGGACTGCAGACGGAGAGGGAAAAGTACTGGAGAAAGAGAGCTAAGCACCTCCTTTGTAACACTCTCTCTCTCTCTTTCTCTCTCGTGTTAATGGAATACCTTATTAATATAAATTTATTTGCAAGACACTCACAGATCTTTTTGCCTCAACATTTAACACGTCTTGAAACACTTTAAAGGAAAAATCCGCCATAAATTACTGATATTAAAAAACTAAGGCTGGATATTTACAAGAACCTCATGATACAATATGTATTATGATACATGGGTCACAATACGATTTTTATCATGATTTCAACTATCTAATTTATCAGTGGTAAATATCAGGTTTTAGTGTCAGTGCCTCAGAATCAAATAGCAAGGGTTTCTTTCTGGGCTCACAATTTTGCACAATTGCTCAAAAATAATACAGAGAAAAATTTGGGCAACCAGATAACCAGATAAAAATGTGTAAATTGTAAATCTCTGTGGTGCACGGTGGCTCAGTGGGAGCACACATAATTTCGTTGCACCAACACGGTGTAATGACAATAAAGGCTATTCTGTTCTATTCTATTCTATAACCAGGGCAACCAGATACAGTATGGTCATGGGACTGATCTCTCTCCACTCTAATATCACTCCCTCCACCTAGGCCTGTTATATTACAGCAGAGAGAACCACCTTTTCTAGGTATCAACCAAAGCAGAAATGGTGGGAAAAGTAGGAAATCACTAACTGAAGCCGTAGATGAGTTAGACTGAGGGAAAAGTGGATATATCAAAAAATGATATTACCACACTTCATCACAATGTAAATCCTGGAATGTATTAAACACCACAAACTGACGATATAACAGTGTAAGAGTATCTGAAGGTGTCATTTTTGTTTGAGGCTTTATACACTGCCAAGACAAATATTTATCCAGAAAGTTGCCCAGCTTATCCAATTATAAGCTAAAAAAACTTTCTAGAGGGAAAGAATTGAAAGTTAGCAGTTCAGTGGGAAATGATTTGACTCACTTCCTGGGATGGTTTCCTCTTCAACTATTGGCTGGCTTTCTAGTCTCTCATCCAGTCTTTCTCCCTGTATGAGAGAAAGAGGCGTGGAGCCAGCAGGAAAGAACAAACAGAGAGAACAATATTTTTTGGCGTGACTGATGCTGCCATGACTTTATATGAAGGTGTGGTGTGTGTGTGTGTGTGTGTGTGTGTGTATCTACCTCATGACTGGGGGACTCTGAAATACTGCCGAAGCTGGAGCGACTCATCTGAGCAAGCGACGTCCCGTACCGCAGTGCCTCGTACACAGGGTCAACGATGCCATTACCTGCCTCTGCACACACCCAAACAAAATGTAATTGAGAAACACATGCATGATATTATAGGTGATGCACAGAGGTCTGTCAGACAGTGTACAGTCATCCTGAGAATCCACATGTCTGGAGCTGTGATGAATCAGCCAGTGGTCCTGTCACTCACCCTGGGCGGCCGGAGCCTCTCTGACCACACCCAGCGGATCACTGGTAAGCAGAGGAGAGCTGAAGTTCCGCTTAAAAGCTCCTGTCTGACAGGCCGGCAGGGAGACAGAGAGCCAGGAGGGAGGGGAACAGGAGGAGAGGGGAAGGAGAAACGTTAGGTGATAGATTTATTTCGCTGCTGTAAGACAATAACCTTGTGGCTTTATTTGGGAGCTGCGGGCCGGTGCATGATGTGAAAGCTGCCCAGCTAAAAATGTGTTTGTGTGCCACAGATGTTTTCAAAGGAATTTCAGTTTTGGACAAGAGCACAGCCTTTGTCCAAAAAAGGAGCGCTCTTTTTCTTTCAATGTGATTTTAGCGATCTCCCCAGTGGGCACCTTTTACGAAACATTGAGCTCAATTTAGAGTCAAGTTGTGCTTTAGTTTTTTGTTCTTTTGAGTCATATCTGGACTGTAAGAAGATGAGGAGAAGGGTCAGTTTGAGGTTTTCAGTTGATCTTTTTTCATACACATTTTGCATTGTAGGACGAGCTTACTTAAAGCAACTTACAATGAATAAGTTCAGTATTTTACACTTTCACAGGACACCGTGATGCAGTTGACTATAACCACTAAGTCACTCCATATCTATGTATTTATACTAATAAACTCAATGACTTTGAAATGCATTTTCATAGTGGTAATGGTTAGAAAAGCTGTGCCCACCATTAGTTTAAACATACTGAGTTTGTTAAGTAATCTTCCCCAACACCGCTGCTGCATGCATGCTGAACCAAAGCTGCTCTTTCTTCTCATTTGTCTTTTTCATCTGGTCTGAGCAGTTGGACACATCAAAGGCCTGTCACTGTCGTACTGTATTCATACTGTAGATGATCAATCCATTCAGATCAGATACTGTAGAACCTCAGATGTCTGATTTGGTTTCTTTATTTAGCCAGAGAGAGAACTGTTTACCTACGTGACACATCAGTCTAACAGAGAGCGGTACAAAGTACTGTTTCTGACAAAGGAGCTGTGAGTGAATGTGTCTTGTTCTCCAAATAGAAAGAGCTTATAAAATAGTATCCCACGTTTGTTTGATTTCAGTAGTTGTTTCAGTAGTTCTAACTGCTGTTGCCTGAAAATAACACGGCATCAAAAGGCATTCAAAAATACCAACAACAACAACAAAAAGCTTCCGTTCAGATATCTTAGATAGATTTTTCTGCCATTCAGTGTAGAAAAACATTCTCAAAGAGAAAGGCAAAGATAAAACAGCATGTTTCAGGATCATGTGCTATTTTGGAGGCCAGAAATTCTTTATGATTTGTCCCTTTTCACCCAGTCGGACGTTATGAAATATTTTATGTATGAGCTTTATAGTAAAAAATATTCCACAGGCATACCATGACATCTGTATCATAATGGATTTCATAAATGATTGATAAACGACAGTCCCATTAGTTGTCAACTGTGTCCTGGGGCAATGTTTCACTTTGATTTGAATTTTGCCTGCATGCTTACATTGAAAGGACCATACCGTGATTTTACATAGCTTAATTTCTACAAAATGCATATACTTAACGTTTCTGCTAATCGTTTCCCAAAGCAATCATCGTATTTTAGAACGCTGATATCAATTTTTCTACCTTTTACTGGGCCAATGGATTCCATTCAGTCCAGTACGATGTGTACTGGACTCTGCAATTTTCAGAGACTTCTGAGTGATCTGAACGAAACTGAAAGCTTTCCTGGTGGTGCTTTCAGGGTCTGACAACAGTAGGCTATGGCAATTTTCAACTGACTAAGAATCAAATTCACGAGCTGCGGTAGGTAAACCCAACCAAGAAGACAAGAAGCACCAAAGCCATGAAGACATTGAGAGAATCTGTT
>OMKZ01007413.1:2693-14344 GCA_900302535.1 Neoniphon sammara | reverse complement strand
AAAGGTTCATCTCTGCATCAGCGAGTGGTCGATGCTTTTATAGACTTGGGCTTGGGTAGTGTGAGGACAAGCATGAAAAGCTTTAGCCAATATGAAATGTGCACACACACACACACACACGCATGCATGTATTACACGCACGTCTGTCTGCTGCCAATTCGCTGCATAAAACTATGAACCCTCACCTCTCTTGCATGACGTGATGCCAAATCAATAGGTGACCATATCGAGTGTTTCTCAAAATAACATGATCATCAGCATCTTATTACTAAACACACACCTAGACAACATCCACCCCTTTTCTTCTGCAGCCTGATTTTACAAGGTCACAGTCTATGCATTTCACATTGATCAGCTGAATTGCTGCCTTTTAGCTTTTCCACTTGGTTTTGGTAGTAAATCCTGGGGCATTGAGTGGTTTCAATTGGCCTCCTAGGCAAGCAGTGTAATATTATTTTATTCCAGGGGTCATAATTTATCCTGTCTGTAATATCCCCACTGAGGCTGTTTGGAGAAGGATGCAGTTTGTCTTGCGAGTCTGAATGCTTGAAGCGCTCCTCCTGCCTTTTCCGCCTTTTTTTTTTTTTGGAACGAGAGAGAGCATTAGCAATGCTTACATAATCTGATCCTGTATTCTCAACTGCAGTCCCCCCCGAATCCAGGCTGTGTCTCCTCTCCTCTCCCTTCTGCCTAACCTACTTCTGCCCAGAGGCTTGCAAATACGCACATATTCTGTCCCCCTTTTCACAGTTCTCTGTGTGTGTGTGTGTGTGTGTGTATCTGTGTGCGTACAAAGCTGCGTGTCACCTCACATCTTTTCAAACCAAATTCCTGATACTTTTTTGTTCTGAGTCACAAAGCGGCACCGCATGCCTGTGCATGTTCCCTCTCCTTCAAATTCAGAGCAGAACAAAAAGAGACCCGAATCAATGTTTTCAGAGGGGCGTCGGTTCCTCTTTCCATCAGTTATTCTTAGTTACTTTCCTCTTTCCTCCTGAAAAGAGGAAAGAGAGAGGAAGAGAGAACAACTTGATACTGAGGACTAAAATGGGAGAGGAGCTGGGTGAGAGGTCTTTTGTAAGACACTGCTTTCAACCATATTACCCAGATCAATATGCCACCATAGGAAGCGCGCTGAGTGAATTGAGAGGCCAATAATGAGCTTGGCGAGTCTACAAGGTCTGCGAAATTAAACACATTGCTCACCTGCTGCTGATATTGGTGGGCCTTGGCTCTTAGTAATCATATCGGCGGGCCAACGTCAATGGAAATCGCAAAGCTGGAACGGTGAGGAGAATATCCAGACCCCTTTTTATTGCTTCTGTCGGTCCCCAGGTCCCCGGCAAGCTTGTGTTTCATTTGATTCCACCCAAATGTTCTCAACAATACGACCAGCCTAAGCCGAGATATTGAAATGTCAATTCCACATAAAAGTCTGCGGTTACGGTGATATCCGTCTCGATCTTTTATTATTCTTAGAGTTTATGTTTGTGACACCTCATGAGTTTATAAGTTACGAAGGCTGAAAGCCAATAAACACCAGAGATTGGTAATAATTGTATGTGTTATTGGGGAAAAGGTTTGTCGCTAATGGCGTTTTTATGATACCTAAAGACAGTCAATAGAATCGTAACTGACAAAATTGATTAAGATTTTCAACTTTATTATTCCCCCGTTTTGAATTTGTTGATTATTCAAACGCTGGGCTGAGTGAACACTTAGGATTCTCAGTGTGCAAGGTTATTTTAGACAAAATTTCCACTACAGTGGCAATGAGTGTCTGAACTCTATTCATCATGCAATATACTGTCCATCCAGCTAGTTTTGCTTCAATACAGTGTCCTCTTAGACAGGTGCAGAGGTGGCTTATGGGTAAATGAGAGCTCAGAGAGGTTGGGAGGTTGGCTTCTTAAAATATAGGCCAGCCTCTCTAATAAGGTGCAAATATCAGGCCTGTGGCATGAGCGAAGCAAATTGCTTTTTGACAGTATATTTAAGATGGTAATCGACTGTCATTTACCACAGCCAATTCGGTCTGAATTGCTGTGTGTGCCTCACTTTCCCTCCCTCTCCTGCTCTGTCTTTTCCTTTTCTTTCTATCTCATGCTTGCTCTTGCTCACTTATCCCGCCTGATTTTTCCCCTAATTTATTGGTGGTGTGAGGGTAGATCAAGATGCCCATCTCCCATTCCTCCACTTACTCAAAGTTGTGTCATGCACACAAGAGATGGCATTTAGTATCGTATTCATAAAGCCTAGAGTTGTCCTGGGCTCATGCAGAATGTCATTTGACAGAACGGTGGCTTCTGTTCAGTTACCAAAAGGACTTTGTACAAGCAGCTATCAACATTTATTTGGTCTTATAGGTGTCGATATCCTCTTGGCAGCAACCCATAGTTCTGTCTTGGACAGCGCGTGTGTATGTGTGTGTGGTGGGTTTGGGGTGTGTTGTGCTGTATTAATATACATATACATCTGCACATATTTGCGTCCCAGAAATGTGGGACGCACACAGCTTTGCATGTGTGTAAAAGTACGTGTGTGTGTGTGTGTGTGTGTGTATTTATACCTTTCCACCTCTTCATCGCTCACCCTACCAACTTCCATTCTAATTGCTGTTAGGCTCATGAAAAAATAATGGTGGTGCTTGTGTTTCTCCAAGGCGCTCACTTCACCCCGTCTCCTCCTGCAGGCTGGTTGGCTGCGGCTGAAAGGCCACTTGTCATTGGCCACTCAGGAACCAGAAATGGCCTCTAATTGCACCTGCCATTGCTGCAATTAATGTCCAGGAGAGATGGGACGAATGCCACTATACATGGCTGCTAATGGCCCTATGTTTTGTGGGTGCAATTTTCTGGTGGCCCTCTCAAGTTGTGTTTGTGATGGCTGCCTTTGAAATTCATGCACATGAACACAGCTTCAATGCAGGGAAGGAACCAACCATTTAATGGAATTTTGTAAAATGAGCATGACTTCATAAAAGGACATGCTATGTGCAGAAAAGGGGAGAGAAATATGTTTCCACACCAGGAAAAAGATTAATTGAGGACACGCAAGTAGGAAAAGGCAGTGGTTTGACATTGAAGTAGTGCAGTTGAAAGAAAAGGTGTGCAGGTTGGGGGTGCGGATGAGTGGATTCCTTTACCTTCCACTCTGGGTGCAAGACTTGTATTGTGAGAGAAGATCAAAACCTACCCGTAACCTTAATCAAAGCTGTTCTACTTTGCTAAACGTAACCAGTAGCTAAACTTTTCATGGGATAAACACATGAAAATGGTGTGCCCAATTATATAATCTTTTTGTGTCAGAAGGTCATAATGACATTATTTCTCTTTCAGAGTTTGTGCTCATTTCACAAAATATCACGAGACTGTGTTGAAAGGGACACATTTGCGTGTGTGCAAACCCACACCTTGAGAATTTGATATCTTTACACCAAGACTCAACATGTCTTGGCATGGTTTGTTAGACCCCTGGCGGGTCAACAAATGGCACATTGTTTTTCAGGTGATTACAAATACTTAATACTGTGGTCAGCACAGTGACTCCATTGAGGGCGCGGCTTTCTGAATCATCAAAATAACTAACCTCAAACAATTCCCCTCCACCAACAAATAAATCCTCACCCCGCTTGTCGTTTTGCACTGCAACAAAATTTATCATTGAATAAACCGGGCTTTGGCATTTCACAAAGTTGTCCCCTTTGGCCACTATGAAGGCCAGTTTACTGGAAGTGACTGCTGCTGAATGGGCACCCCCCCTGTTGGTTGACAATGGGTTTAGAACTAGCAGCTATATTGACAGCACAGTGTTTTTTTTCCCCTAAAATAGACACAATACCTCTGTCAAGCGCACACTTTCACTTCCTCGCTACCCACACTGAGGTGCCGGCAGGTCTTTGTTTCTCACCGAGATGGTGCCCCCTCTCTGGATCTTGGTCTGACGAGGAGGAGATGGTGGTGGTGGTGGTGGTGGTGAGGGGGTGGTCGGGGAGTAGGAGTAGGAGGAAGCTAGCAAGCAAGCAGGCATCTGCAGAAACACAGCTTGGCACGAAGACCATGGTGCAGCAAGTTCTCTCTTTTCCTCCCCCCTCCCTCTTCTTCTCTCACTTTTCCCTGCTTCATTTTCTCTCTCCTCCCTTTCAGCTCTCCTCCACCCCATCTCATTCCAACCCCCTCTTTTCTCTCAGTCCCTCTCTCTTCCTCTCTCTCTCTCTCTCTCTCTCTCTCTCTCTTCTCCCAGATAAGGCCAGTAGAGCTGCAGGCTGCTGGGCTGGTTAATTGGAACGGGAGAGTCTCGAGGCCTGGCCAGTGAGCCTTGTGCTTCTTACCAAAACATCTCCAGGCACCAAGACAACCACACACTCGCTGCTGGGTACACACACACGCACACACACACACACTCTCTCTCCCACACACACACATGCACACACGTAATCGCCCACATGCCCACATGAGCAAACATTTTACATTTTACGCGTTCAGAGCAACTTAGAATGGGTGAACAGGTACAGCTTCAGTGTCTTCCTCAAGGACAGGATGCATAAAACCATGTGCACACACACACACACACTCACTTGCATGCACATACACACACACTCATACACACGCGCTCAGAGTACAGTCACATACATTCTCGCATGTAAATATTCCCAACACTGCACTTAATCAAACACACAAATGCATCCCCGGCACTGATAGATTCACTGACATGCGCATGCATACTAAACTCCTCCAGACATTGAAAAATACATCCTTTTTTCCCTCCTCACTCCAAAGGTGTACATTGATATTCATCTGCGGTGGCTATCAACCCACACAACAATGATAACATGACAGAGCCTGACCCGGGGCGCAAACAAAACGCCAATTCGTTTTTGCTTCAGCATGCACTTAAACTCGATTCGTCTGGATTTACACTTGCAATGCCGGCCGCACCTGTGATCCGGGAGATCTGTGCTTTTTGTAGCTTGGAAGAAGGTGGAAGACAGAGGGTGATGAATGGATGGATGAATCAAGGGAGGGAGTTAAAGAGAGAGGGAGTGTGAGTAGGGAGGGGTGTGATGGGAAAGGAGAGGCATTATGAGGAGGTTAGTGTCAAACGGAGAGGAAAAAGGAGGATGGAAGGATGGGCGAAAGAGGTATTTAGAGCCTGGATGAGCAGGCAGCCATACAGTAATGTTATGGGTGCAGTAGTCTGTCTGTCAGTCTCTCTTTCTCTCTGTCTCTCTCCCATGATTGGTACCTTAAACTGCAGTATGATGAGGCAGGCTGATGCCACTGTGATCTAATGGCCCCATTGTGCGGAGGATGGCGGGTGTGTGCGCGAGCTGGCGTGCGCGCGCGTGTGAGTAAGAGCACGCCACATGTCAGCGTGATTGCGTCTCAAGTGGCACAGCAAGCTAAGTGTCATTGATGTCCTCTTTCCCTCGGTTTTCTCTCTTTTCTCATGTCCCTCGTGCTCAGTCTCTCCTCCCTCCCATCTCCTCTCCTCTCTCCCCGTGTCGGCCATTTTGTTGTCTTGATCTGGGAGGCGATAATGCCTTCATAAGCCACTCTCTAACACTGGGTGGTCTGCCTCTTCTGCCGTCGACTGTCACCAGCTTCCCTTAGGAAATATGCGAGTCTGTATGAATGCGCCAGTGTGTGTCCCCTCATGCCATTTTGTCTTCTTGTTGGTGTTTACGTGTCTATCATTGCTGCCTTCCACAGAGGCCTGTCCACTGCTTCTCATTGATCTTTGACTAGTTGAAAACAGCCTCTCCCATGCTGAGGCTCCTAGTGAAGAAGCCTCCATTACTGGCCAACAGCTATTGATTGACTTGCCTAAGGGGAGAGTTGTATGACCTGTTACTGCAGACTGAAGCTGGCAGTGGGAAAGTGGTGTGTGTCTGTGTGCGCGCGTGTGTGTGTGTGTGTGTGTGTGCATGTGTGTGTGTACGTGTTTGGGAGATAAGCAGACTTACAGAGTGTTTATAAAACCATGACCAAGCGTTCAGCCAGTGTATGCCGCTGGTGGATCAGCCACCCCTCTTTTCTTTCTGTTGAATACATAGACACACATGCACACACCAAATATCACATCACACTTGCACACAAATATCACACAAACTCAGTGGTGAATGTTGATAAACTATCACCAATATGAACAAAAGTCAATTGCATTTTTGCAGCTCATTTTTTTTGTCAGTCTAAACCTCTCTAAAATCAGCCCTTGGCAAAAAAGTATACTTTATCCTCATATCATTTAGATCAATTTGATGCTATGATTCAGGATATATGTCATAAAGATTTATGCTAGCCTTAAAAGGTGGGTTAACTCTATTTTGAAAATAAAATGATGGATAACCTTAGTTAAAATGTGTTTACTCTCCACTAGATCCCTGTGCACGACCACATAAAATCCCCAACTCACCCTCTACCTTTTGCCTTTTTTCTCCCCCTGCGACACAGCAACTCGCAGAGCAAATTCACTTTACTTCCCATGACTCACCTTGTCAGGGTGTCATGGCAAAATGAGCAAAAAGGAGTCCCGCCATAGTCATTATTAATCTTGCCGTTAGAGCACTAACAGTGAGGCTAAACCCCTTGATCTGTTTCATTAGCGTCTCCTCATCAGGGCTAAATGCAGCTAGCGCTAACAGCCAGCGCCAGTCATTAGTGGCTCACAGCTGACGAGGCTGATCAAAGGTGTACTAGTTCAATGCAGAATGAGGCCCTGCTCACCTCTGGGTTTGCTCACATGGTAACTAACCCCATGATTAATCAGTGCAAGTGCAATGGAGCTTGGCTTTTCCAATAGTGATAATTTGTTGATAACTAGTTATTGTTCCCCATCTCATATTGTTATGTCTACCTCTCCACCTCTTCCTTGATATTAATAGGCTTTCTCTTTTTCATTCTCTCACTCAGATCCCCACAAACCCATCCCTCAGTCCTCACCTTCTTCCTGCCTCTCGCCATCCTAATGCTGCATTCCAGAGATGTCAGAATGTCAGAAATTGTAGCATTAACAAACACACCCATCATTCTCATTGATTGTCGACAAACAGCTCCCAACTTTAGCTCAGAACAGATGCTTCCTATCTGTCCATGACTTTAGGTTTCTAAGAGCTTCTAAATGATCTGGCATCCTGTCAATATGATAGCATCCACTGTGAACTCCACACAGCATTACTTCAATACATTTATAATCCTCAAAATTCACCTCAATCAGGAGAGACTCATTTGAATAAACAAAATAAGATTTTGCTGAATAAAATGAAACATTTGTTGAACATGAGATTTTTGGGTGGGAAGGCTCCCGCAGATGGTTAGTGCCATAAGAACAGGGGAGAGGATAATTTCCATGAGAATTGTGCTTAGGAAATTCCCCCCAGTTGGAGCCCCAAATCACTGTTTACAGTCTCGAAGGGCTTTACAGGCCTTGATGTTTACAACAGAAACAGGACAACACCCCTGACTTGAGCCCTCATACCGAGCAAGAAAAAATAAGAAATCCAACCAAGTGGGCAAATTAAGTCAAATAAATTGACAGGAATGGTGCTTAGGGGTTTCTGACCCTTTGGAGCCTTTGCTTTGGTGGTGGTGGGGAGGCGATGGGGCCCACGAACAAACTGCAGCTGAAATGACAACACAAACACAAAATGAATTAGGTATATATACAAAACAACTAGGTGAGTGGGAAGCAGAGAATGTGATTGGTTCTCTGGATTGTGGACATGAACAGGCAGATGTGCTGCTTACTTTATAAGGTAAACTAGAAGAGTGCCTTAAAGGGAATAGAAAATTATGAATGAGCCCATTGAAAAAGAAGCTGTGTTCTGATAGGATATACAGAGCTTGCAGAATATTGTGGCAGTTTCTGATAGGCCAGTGTGGAAGGAGGAGAAGCAGTGGTTGAGCCTGTGAAGACGGTGCAAGTAGTCTCCCTAATTGAACTTTCAGCATATTTAATTTTGAAATGTAAAGCTACACTTAAAGCAGCTAACATTCTGTGCCCATTTGCTAGCTGTGTCAGATCTCATCGACATAACATGCGGAGCTGCTGGGCAAAGAAAGTTGGGCATTCATGTTTCTCGGAGCTGGCCATTTGGAATGCACTGAGGTTGATATTATAGCTGAGAATTTCCAATTTCTAACTTTGAATGGAACACAGCATGAGTGCTTTTGCTTTCTACCTGCCTTCTACTCGGTAATATTATAAATGTCTTGACACTGGCCATTTTCTCTTGCCGTGTCTCTCTCTCTCTGCTCCCCCACCCCCCACCTCCTTGCAACACACACCCCTACATTTTTTTCGGCTCGCGTTCCCATCCTGACTAGGAATATTAAAAGTGTCTCGGCATGCCTCTTTGGTTAATTAGCGCACAGCAGCGGCAGCAGCTTCATGCTGACGGATGGTACATCATGGAGCTTCTCACCAGCCAGGATTTATGGCTCCTGCCTTGCTAAGATGCAGTGTGTGTGTGTGTGTGTGTGTGTGTGTGTGTGTGTGTGTGTGTGTGTGTGTGTGTGCGTGCGCGCATGTGCAAAAATTTTGCGTGTAATGCATGTATAGAAGTTTCTTTGTGCTGGGGAAAAGTATCTGCATTGTGTATGTTTGTGTTTGTGTGAGAATTGCCTGTGTAATCGTGCATGTGTACAATATTTGCATAAGTATATATATGTACAGTACATGTGAAATAAATCCCATTATCCTTTGGCTAGACTACTGAAGAGCACTATTTGTTTGCATAAATATTCTTCCCACTTCAGCCATTTTTATTTGTTTCACATGAAAAGTTTTTCATTTCTTATTTACAATTCAAAATCGGCGTCACCCCTTAGGAAAAAAAAACAAACAACACACACACATACACACACACACACACACACACACACACACACACACACAAAAACATTGAACTCTGTGCAGCACTGCTCAGCAATGCAGCATTCACACCAGACTTCACCTGATTGTGTGCGAGCTTAGTGTTTGAGCAAGGAGGAAGATGAAAGCCTGGCACAGCTTCACACAACAGGTGTAGTTCAGTCTGTGGGGAATCTGTGAGGACCTGGGGCCGAGGAGGAGCTCTGCAAGAGCCGGATTAAACACCAAGACACACACACACCCACCCACGCATAAACGTGCGCACACAACTCGACCTCCGCACACGCACGACCATCGTGCACACGCAAGACACACCCACCTACACTAGTGCATATACACTTGCAAAGCTGCGTGCACGCTGCATACCTTCCTGCTAAATTCAGTACTGCTGCTCATATTTGTGTTTGATTGGATGTTCATATCTATTTTAGGAAGGAGCCCATATGTGATACCAATATGAACTGACTGCAGTGTTGACACTTTGTTTTGGTCACAGAATATGCCTTTGAGTTTTAACTGAATTTAGTCATCGCCCCAAATACAATAAAGTCGGCTACTTTCTTTCTGTTGTCCAAGCTAATGCCAGGCCAGCCAAATTGCTGTGGGTGCCAAGATTATTACAAATGTCTCCTATGAATAATGTAATGTTATATTTATTGTCTGCATTCAAATACAAGTCCCATGTGGGTCACCTGCCTCAGGCTCCGATTTTGTACCACAGATGCTTGTGGTCCTGTTTGCTATGTAAAAAAAAGTGTCTGCATGGAGCTTGTTGCTGTTTAACACTGAGTAGAAAACATCAGATCCGTGCCACATGTGAGGGGAAAGTGAGAACGGGGACACTTTCAACTGCAGTCTGAACTTAGCCAAAGACTCTTAAGAAGTCGGAGTGTGGTTTCGATCAAGATCATGCCGGCGCTCCCGACGGGATGATGTGAGAGGAAATGGGTTGGAGCCGGCTCACGTCACCCTGCAGTCGTCCTTAGGGGTGCAGAGCATGGCCTGGACAAGAACAGGGCTGGGGGTGTACAGCGCCGTGTGCAGATTGTTTCAGTCCAACTGCACCATTCTGCTCCACAAGCAAGAGAAGCACTGCGAGCAAGAGAGGAGTCTTTTTTTTTTTTTTCTTGAGGAAAGAGTAGAGGCAACTGGATGTCACGCTAACAGACAAATGGCTACCATGTCATCTTTGGATTTAAAATGAAGAAATGTTGGAAAGATGTAATTTCTAAAATAATGTTGTGGCCAAATGCTGTAGACTAGACACTGTGGACTACAACTGTGACAAAAATCATGCTCCCAAATGCAGGCATAAATATAGACACAAACACATGAGCTTACACTGTGTATACACATTTTGAGATGAGCACACGCGCAATGACAGTTACTCTCTTGAATGCTGACAACCATGCACACACAACCACATTTCAGAATCAATCACACACACACACACACACACACACACACACACAAACAAATACACAGCACAACCCTTCAGGCTGTAGTCATCTCTCGAGGCTTGTTATGTTTTCTCAGTGTCCTTGGGATTTAACAGTAACATCAGGCAAGCGTGCCAATATCCCTTAATAACTAGCCAACACAATGCATGCAGGATACAGTGAGATTCAACATAGTAAGCTGCCATAAATACAATACTATGAAAGTAGGAAATGCTTCACTCTGTAGCATTAGAGACTCCCCAGCCAGACAGAAATAACTCAATGAATATTCAATGCAGCAATGAGGGAATATTCCAAATCTATTTACCCATAAGGGACACAGATGTGTGTAAAAGAATGGCTGATTAAACAGTAAGCCCTCAAATTGTTCACAAAATGCAATTCTTTTGGTCCCGAATGTGCTCAGTGTTTTTATCGTGTTCTTATTGATGCTAATAATGGCAGTTAGTATCATGATTTGTCTGTGTGAGTGCACAAGGTGTTTTATGTGAGTTGGCTGTCTGTTCGTGATGGAGCATTTTTGTGCTTACGTATAGTATCTCATGTATGTGCTTATGAGTGTATAGCTGCTTTGCGTTAATGTAACCAATCCCCAGCAAGCTTCTTGTCTCTGAAGAGCTACTGCACTTTCACCTTGCAACTGTTATTATTGGATCTTGCACAGCAGGTTCATAATCAGCACAGGCAATTGTCCATATATCAGAAATGCGCTGATTTACAACTGTTAATTTATGATGATGCACGCCTGTGTGTGCATATGCAAGCGTGTGTGTGCAAAAGCGAGAAGATTTTATGCAAACACACAGTTTGGGCTCCATCACTCAGAGACCAAAATAAATCAGCCCTTGCTCTCTCACTCCTGAAGACATTCTTCTCTCTCACTTAACAATATAAACATCACCTAGAAAAAAAAATGGACCCAATGTTATTTGTTTCCTCCTTCTTCTTCCTCCTCCCTCATTTTTATCCATTGCTGCTACGCCTTTTCCTCTCTGAAATTATAATCGTGATTATGCCGCCTCTCTCTCCATTTCCATCTCTCTCTCTCTCTCTCTCTCTCTCTCTCATTCCCTCTCCCTCCTTCCCTTCCCTGTAGGCTGGCGTCATCGGTGTTGTCACTTTGATGCCAGGCAGGATAGCACGAGGGAGCGTGAGCAGGGGCGAGCCTGGCTTTAATTGTAGACTGCCTGTGATGAAAATTAAATCTCACTCAAGAAATAATGGCTAGGGATTAGGCTGGGGCCCAGGGTCAAGAATGGCTATCCTGCTAGCTATTGACTCTGCAGCACTCCACTTGGAATTGCATTTGATTTAATGATG
>OMKZ01007411.1:3251-20166 GCA_900302535.1 Neoniphon sammara | reverse complement strand
CTGGAGGTACTTGTGTCTGCTGCCAGACTCTGTTGCCCTCGTTTGCTGAAACCGGCACATACATCATAAATATAGGAGAAAGCACTGCAGTTAATATAAAAGTACATGGCCTGCAACAACCAGCAGTAAGGGGTTTCCTTACTGCTAAAATCCAATGTCCTTCCTGACTTTGCCTTTAAATCTGAATATTTAGTCAAGAAAGCCATATTTCTCCAGAATATGTACTTACTCATATGTACAGAATAAGTACTTATTTTTCTCTCTCCCATGCTTTCTATAAATGCTTACTCAATCAATGTACAGTTCCTTTTTTCACACACCCATACACAACTACCAGTGTTGTAATGCCAGCCTGTAGGAGTGCATGGTTTTTACTGCTAGTCGACAACGATGGTTGTCATCATTTGTCATAATTAAAGTCGCACAAAATGGTCAATTAGCAGGGAAACTGCTTCTTCATTGTTCTGTGTCTTTGCTGTGCTTTCATGAAAGTGGTGCTACGTAATTTTAGAACTGCCTAACAGTTCTCAAAATTTTATTTCGGAGGTTTGTCACTCCCATGCGCGCTTAATTTAAACCAGGAAAACCAGGTATCAAATCAAGTTCAGCCAGGGCCGTAGCTTTTAAACTCGTCCACGCAACACAGGGAGGTTAGGAGGTTGGTCGTGGGCCCATAAAGAAGTGATTAACTTGTCAGGCCAATGAGTCTCAAGGGGGCGGGGCAACAGTCACTAATAGGGCTGTAGTTTCCAAGCGTATCTGTGAAGCATCAAAAAACGCATAACCCTGTAGTATGGTTCATTTATCCAGGAGATTCCCGCGAGTCAGTGTTGAGCAATATTACGGTTATAGTAAAAAGAAAAATTCCAAATGGGGAAAAAGCAATGGGGAGGATACTTCCAGAACCTGCAGCTCTGCCTACTTCGCAACTCTGTTATGTCCTATGACAACCATATTGCTCATGCTGACATGACACAACTAATCGAACTGTGGCTTTATCATTAATATTGCATACAAGTTAAATTAATACCAAATAAACAAAAAGCATTAAAAACACACAAAAAACAACTTAAGACATGACAGCTGCTGTTTACCAGTGTCACACAGTGTTGGTTCTTAGGAACATTTAAGCAATTTTTCATAACATGTAAATATTTTATATGATTTAAAATGTTAACAGAAATTACCTTTACTCATCAACACATGTGGATCATATTTTTGATGGATGAGAAATTAAGAAAAATTGCTTTTCTGGAGCAGAAACAGGCATCACCGCAAGCCACAGCATATCAGAAAAGGCTATAACATGGCTGCCCGGTGACAGTGTGTCCAAATACAAGCTTTTTACTGTTCTTCCATTCATTATTAACCTTTCATTGCCATTAGATGTGCATTATATGACTGTAACATGGACAAAAAGGCTTTGTTACCCTGAATGAAGTGCATAGAGGGTTGTTACATTCACATTTTCTTTCCATTGCTGAGTTATGCTATCTAGTTTCTGTTGTCCCACTGACTCAAGTTTGATTATAGACCCTGAAAACATTTAACATAATGTCAGTATTGTACAGAGTACTACCAAATTACAGTCTGTAAATTGGAATACACTGCTCATTTCTCAGCATATTAAATGAAGGCAAAGAAGAGAATGAAATAAATGACAGAGCATTACAGGGTTAGAGACTCTCAGCAACTACTAGATTACATTTTGAGGATGACTTTACCAAACTCCTCTCTCAGCTTCAGGGTTAGTTCTGGTCAAAGCACCATCTGAAATGTCTAGTACTCGTTTTCGCCTGAGTCATCATGAATTATAATGAAGCTTTACAGGCATAAGCTATGTTAGCAGACAGTCAGACTGAGTTGTTTCCTCCACATGACCAACTGGTGATTAATAGCAGAGTAAAGTTATATGTCAGGGTTAGTCATGTCTTCCCTAAACACACATGGATTTGTTTTATGATTCATGGAAAAGAGATTCAGTTCCTTTATATTATGAGGAAGAGGACAAGTAAGCATTTTTTGGGTACATGGTGTATAATATATTTATATGATACAGCTGGTTCTTTCAGTGATTGTACGATATAAGATTTACAATGAAACAAAAACGTTAAATCTAAAGGAAAACATCATATGTCAGATGTAGGTTGTAATAGTGTATTTCCAACATTTTTTATACTGATGCTCATTTAGTGAACAGTTGTCCCATGGAGGTTTGAAGAGGTGATCGTAACCTTATAAGGAAAGGTTTTAGACACTGCATTAGTCATGACACAAAAGCGGAATGCCTTCTGTCTTTTGCCACACAGAGCTCTGAAACTGACTTGAAGTTTTGTCTGTGCATGAAATTTTGAAACTGAATATGGCATTGGCATGTACTGGGTGGGGAAGGTCAGGAATTAGACGAAGGTTAACGGACAGCCTTGCTGTTACAGAAAATAAACCTGTGGCTCCTTGGTTTTGGGACGGCCAACGTCAGTAAAATCCCACAATTCTCGATTTCTGTTTCAAAACCACAGCAAAAACAGAAATCCCAAAAAACATTAACAGTAAACATTAACAAATGAACAGAAACTTTGTGTGTTTCAGCTATTTAACCATATAAGCTACATTACAATAAGAACAAAGCAGCCCAACAAAATGCTAATTTTAAAATAGAGGAACTGTATGAAATGTCATGGTGAAACAGTAAACACAATGCTATGACAATGTGCTTTCAATGTGACTTCCAGTCATGTAAGCATGGCTGCAACTTTCAGTGTGTCAGTGTTTAAACATACAGGTTGACGTTTAGAATAACAACACTGAGTTACAGAGTGAGGGATCAAGTTTTGTCGATATTACCAATACTAAAGGCATTAGTATGCGTATTGTTTTCAAAATTTGGTGTTGATTTGGCACCTAAGTATATGTTCTTGTGACGTCCCTTTTCTGCAATTATTATAATGAAACTATCATAGCTGTGGTAATAATTCTAATTCTGTAATTGGAATTCTAATTCTCGAATTCTGATAATAGTTGATAATGTTTGTACAAAGTCGTAATAATTCAAACTACAGTACATAAATTGAAACAAATTGGTTAACAGCACATTTTATGAATCGAAAGGTAATTTAATTCAAAAGAAATTGAGAGTTGCAGAGTATTCCAAGATTTTTTTTATTCAAGATTGGGCTGCCAGTTATAAATAGTTTGTAACAGGTCACCTTCTGATGTAACCTGCTCAAAGTTTGCCCATTGGTCCAGGCCTGCCTCTGAATAGTGGTTAAGTAATTCATTGCCAGACTTTTATTTTTGCACCTGGAGCTGAAGGTGCACACGTGGTTTGATCATTAAAGAGGCTCTCAATTCTCAAATGTATGCTCTGAGGGAAAACATCCCAACAGCTGTGCCTTCTCATGTTACTATTTCCTCTATGGTGATTAGTTATGTAAGGATTTCTAAGGGGATAATTTCTTTTTTCACCTGAGTCACCACATGCTTTACATAGTCGTGCGCATGTGCGTATGTCAGCAATCCTACAAGGAAATATCATCAGTCAAACCAGGACCAAAAGAGTGACCCATTTGCAATTTTACCGCCACAAGTTCCTTGTCTGTCAGAGCCTGATCATAGGGTGGATTGTGCACATGATCACGTCTGCGGGCTGCAGGTACATCAACACTGACACACAGAGGCTTCGGTATTCTTCCTGGTAATAGTTTACCGTGAACCAGATCATTTGTCTATGCAAAGCAAACGGAAGGCATGCCATTTCAGAGAAGAGTTAGATAAGTCTGACAGCAGCTTCTCTTCACAGTGCTGTTGGGGTGAGACAGCAAAGTGGCGGGTGAACAAACAGGAGCAGAGGGGGAAAGCTGCACGTGCATTTGCTTGTAGCAGCAGGTTTCCTCAATTAGGAGACCTGAGCTGGAAATAGTGAGCCTGAAATGTAGAGATAAACCTGCATGTGATCCGTCCTAGCCTAATGTAGTATACAGTAGAAGTTAGTCATTATTTTAAATGTGCTAATCTCAGATTAGGTCAGAAGCTAATTGATAACCCTTTATTTTGAATTGTGGCAATTCAAACACACAGACAGGTGGGGTGAAAACTGGGGCTAATTGTTAAAATATTGTATCTCAACATATTTGGCTCAAATCAAATGTCACGTGCATCCCAAATCTTTCTGTCTCTCTCTACTGTCAACTATCCAATAAAGGCAAAATACCAAAAATATAAAACACATCTGCCATGTTTTCGAACCCAGTTATGTGTTAAAAATCATCAGTGTTGATTTCTCTTTTATTGATTTTTTTCATATGGATATTTTCACTGCTGATTGATCAGTTAAAGTGATAAAATGTAAAGTATAAACAGAAAAATTTCATTTTGTTGTCAAACTCCAGAGAATGTCAAATGAAGGTAAATTATACTACGATATCACAGCAAAATGTACAAATGGTGGCCAATTTCAATTTTTTATTCTATAATGCTAATTGAATTAACATGCCCACATTGAAATTTCTGGAGACATAAATATGATGACAGACACTGTAATGAATCTTGAAAGGCAAGATTAGATCAATTTAGAATTACTATAATTAACTTACAGTGCTCATTATTTGCTTGTGATCACCTGTAATGGCTCCGTAAAAACAAATTTTTATGGGTTGTGTCACCAATCCTGAATCCCTGTTCTAGTGCTATCAGATACTCCATGCAGGTGGAATTTTGTAGATTCATGAAGAGATGCAAAGTATCAAGGAAGTGCAGTTTCGTAAATGTGTGCAGTGCAGTGATGGTAGCTCTTCATAGGTCTCAAAATAAACTGCGGTGTATGAGCCAAACTTCCTTCTGAGAATTGACGTTTGTTGTTTTATGTAACAAAGGTGAACTGGTGCCAGTGGGAGCCTTTATGGCCTCACTTGTCACTTACTGTTCATGTTGGAGGAAAATTGTGTATTTCGTGTAGTTCATGTTGGAGGAAAATTGTGTATTTCTCAAGAGTATTTCAAGAAACTGAAATAGATAAATGCATGCCCTACTTTCAGACATTTACATATTTGATCGTGGGTTTCAAACAAGTTCAATGGATGCAATAGTCATGAACCTGTAAATATTTCAGGGTAAAAAATTAAGGATTTCTTTTTTCTAGTCTCTATATTCTTCAAACTACCGGAGTGAAAAACATGCATGAGGCAAAGGAAAGCTATATATAATTTAGAGCATTCACTACAGGGAAACAGGGACAATAAAGGATCTTGTACTTGAGATATCACCAGCAATACTGCTGCTGCTGCTGGCGCTGATACTGCTAATAATAATCACAGTCAATCATTAAGCTTATAAGCTTATATACAGTCATAATGCAATGAAATGCAGACCTAATATGAAAGATAATTAAATTTAAAAATATTTTCTTCATGATTTTTTTGTTTGTTTGTTTTTTACTTTTGAAGTTCAGTATCAGACTTTTTTGATTTTACTGGCTCTTAAATTGACAAAGCTTAAGAACATTGTTTTACTGTATGAGAGCTGTAAACTCACTGTGTAAAAATAAAACAAAAAAAACATTTTTGCCTTCTTTTTATTGAAAAATGAAAGTTCAGTATAGAATTGGCACTGGCACCATAGCTGCAGCATAAACATTATAAGTTAAAACAATGACAACACAAATGCTCATTTTCACCGCCACACACAAAACCACGCAGACACACATTTGAACAGCAGATAAAACATGTTGCAAAAAGTATTTGAAATAGCTGTCTCTTTGTCTTTTTGTCCACTGCACTCAACAGAGAACTTTATTTTGTTTCTGTAACATCTTCACAGTTATTTACAACTCTTTCGACTATGAGTGTAGTTTTTTTGGTCAGTTGGAGAGTAAGATGGTCTTCTCCAAGTTCCCATACTGGAGGGAATCAGGTATGGAGGTCTCTCTGTGGAGAATGGGGTTGGTTTGTAATGCAGGGACCATATAGTCAATGGCAGGACCTGGAAAAATAGACAAAATAATTCAGATTCAAATAAAGACAATAAGCTGTATAAATGTGCATGACACATAATTCAGTCAAAAAACAAAATATAACAAAAGTCAGGGATCTTACTTTTGTGCTTTTCAGATGGGCCGAGTCCTTTTCGGCTCCTCCTCTGATAGACTGAGACAGAAAGATAGAGGGAAATCAGCTGAGAAAAATCACCTGCATACTTGTTTGTAAGTGACTTGTTTTCAGTTCAAATGAGTCAGGCACACTTGGCACTGCACCAACAGGAAAACTAGCAAGTCTTTATCAGAGAGCCGTATCACATGCACCAACTATACAGTCACACAAGTAGAATTCAGAGCCGGGTCAGACAGACACTAAATGTTGAATTTGAAATGGATTAAAAATTATATTGTGGTTATTGGCACGAGTGTGTTGTTGTTGCAGGCAAGAGGCTGCAGGAATACACAACAGGATGTGTGTTATTCCTTTTCATCTGCTTGGATAGCATAGAATAAGATATTTTTTATTGTTCCAATGGTAAAATTTACATTTTTAACATTTTCAAGAGAATCACACATTAAACAAAGATGCACATTTTGTAATTATTATTTTTTATTTATTTTTTTCATCTGATAGATCTAATACTGCGTCCATGCCATATTGGAGAGAGCGGGAATCTTAACTTGTCATGATGACTTGATGACTTAAAAAAAAACACTCGTTCTTGTGTTTGTTCAAATCATTGCACAACTGTCGCAGCTAACAATACGCTTATTGTTTAATAATAAAAGCTAACGTTAGCATGTTGTATGAATAAACTGAATATATGGATATGAAAGTATAAAGAGGCTTATAATGACTGTCTGGGGTCCTATGACAAGTGTTACTACTGGCAACACTTTCATGATGCCTGTAAAAATCTTCTTTGCTGATGACATGATTCACAATAATATAATACATTTTTAGTGAATTCTATTGGTTTTTTAGGGTTAATATTAAGGTTGTACTGTAAATAAAAGTATTTTGAATGTGAGCACGTTATAACAACATGAACTGTTCAGTGTGATCCCATTTCTTTACTTCTTCTAATATGACAGCAACAGGGCATAAGGTCAGCTAATTCTGTATCAATTTGTTATTCTGTAAAGAGATTACCACTGTGAACCCTGTTGAACCTGTAAACCCAGACATGTCCAGGCCACACCCTGAGCCATTTTCTACCTACCAGTTAACATGAAGTGGAGTACCAGAGTGACTATTATGATGGCGGAGAGACAAACACCAGCTGGCACGATGAGATAGGTCACTTCCCAGTAGGCCAGCGGTGCCACAGCCTCGTTTGTGTGGATGTCAGAGACTCTGGTATGGGCATCGTCCTCAACCTCTGTGAAAAGAATGGATTATGATTACATGTTGGAACTTTCCTCTGAGTTACATAAGTGAGCATAAGGGTGGAGTGTCTTGTTTAGGGACCCAGCTGGCTGCCGATAGTGTCTCTAACCACTATTTCACTATGCCGTCAACAATAACAAAACAAATCAAAGCTCTATTTCAGATCAAAATCATTCATTTGAAAGCAGTAACTGAGTGCTGGAATCACGCAAATACACAACACCAAGGGAAATTCTGGAGAAGCAAACTGCATGTTTTCAACAAGCCTGTTCAGTCCTGCAAAAGAAGTTGTGTGACAGTAAACACTGCTCCCTTAGAGTAAATAAACCACACTCACCACATTTCTGATGGCAGTAAATAATGGTGGCGGCATACTGCACATCCAGCCTCTTCACCTGTCCACATAAAAATGTGTATTCAGTGTCATTGTGTGTCTAAATGTTTAGGAACAAGGCCATATTCAGATCTTCTTTTTACTGAGCAAACTTACCTGGAGGCAGGAGTTTGGTTTGCATAGTTCGCCTGTTGGATTTAAGCTCACAGACTTATGTTTCTCCTGAGAAAGAGACAGAGGAAAAAACAGCTTTGTGACTTTAACCGCACAGCTGGCACAGACTTTGTCACGGCATCTGTTTGGCTTCTTTTTATGAATTCATGTCATCTACCTATACAACTATTCAAGAGCGTGACGACTGAAATGCCTCATTACTGCTGACAACAAAGGCATATTTCTTCATGAATGAATCACTGTGTTTCCATCTCAGGATGTAACTATCACAAACACACACAAACACGCTTCCTGCAGTTCTGTCATTTGCAAAGCGTGGAGGTATTGTATACCCTGTTATGTGGCCAATGTGATTGCTGTGTGCTTGATATCACTTTAGATATGTAATTATCTTAGTTCTTTAAAGCCATAATACCTCTGGGAAAGCACCCGGGCAAGTTTCCCAGCAACATAAGTGCAGTGAAACATTAGGCAACAAAGTGAAAAATAATTGAACCAAATAGAATAAGTTGCCATGCAGTCGCTGCAAGCTTGTTGAGGCAGTTCTTCTGAATGTTGCTCAGCTGTCACTTCCTTTTGAAAGTTAAGTAATATTGTTACAGAGCTTCATTCAGAATCAGCTATGCAAGACCATAAAATCTTTCAAAAAAACACCAGAATAATAAATTGTAAGTGATGCACTGATATGTCAAAGTGCTTTCTGAATTAAGCCAATCCCCCAAATTCCCAACAGGTGAACTCTGTCAGGAAGTGGTGTTAATCCTTACCACATGAACGATGTGTGTATCATTAGGGTGGCACACAGCGGATCCTTCAGACTTCCCACACAGTCCCACAGAGAAGTTTGCGGTGATCCTCGACAACAAAACCACCTCTTGATGACACTCTTGTTTTGGCACGCCCAATTCCCATGCTGGAAATTATTACACAACTATAATAAGGTTAAAATAAATACCCAATTCTAAATCACTGACAGTCATTACATAGTAATTATCATTATTTTTATTGTTTAGACTGCACTCAAAATATATAATCAGTGTGCTTATTGCTGCAGATTGACGTAGCATTGTGATAATGGAGTATCACTGCAGTACCTTGGAGTCTCCCGTCGGCAAAGGGGCACCTGGTCCAGGACTGAGACCCTGCAGTAAACTGAGAAACACATCAACTATAATCACATATCACTCAGTTATCAGACTTGTGCTCCACTCTTGCCCATAGCTTATTCAGGCCAACTCACCCCAGCCTTATAATATCAAATTTTATCACAGTTTATTTATATAGCACCTTTCATACAATGAGATGAAACAAATGGAACTCAACTGAATGCCTCTCCTCTCAGCTCAACTCAATTGAACTCAATTCAGCTGAAGTGAAACTGACTTGACCTGACCTGACCTGACCTGACCTCAACTGAACTCAACCAAACCCAACCCGACTCAAGTCAATGGTAACTGAATTGACCTCAAGGGAGAGGTAATGCACTGGAGTGAGATGATAGTTGCAGAAAGGGCAGTTTGATCAGGTATTCTCTGCTTGCTTTATAATTCTTACATTATAAGTAAGTTGTACATAGTGAGTACCAAAAACTAAATGTGAACCATATTGTTAAGAGCCAAGAGGGCAAAGTTAATGGTGATAATTACCTTCATGCACAGCTGAGGGTGTGGATCCACCTTTGTGAATATTATCTGAAAAACAAAGGTTGAGATATGAAACAGTGTCTCTACTGAAGTGAATGGAATTGTTTAGCCACAAAGGTAATTTACTGGATTCAAATGACAAATAATGAATCATTTGCTACTGTATCAATAAGCAACTGTGTTATTGTGTAGTAGGAACAAAAGCTCTGAGGAAATGTTGATTGATACTTTGACAGTTATACCCAAAATCAACAAAAATCAGGATCAGGTTTGTCAATATTTTCAAATTTGGCATGGATTAGGCCGATAAAAGCTACACATTGCGCTTTGTTTGAGTTTGCACAGATTTTATTTTTGGCTTTCAGGTCAGGTCAGCTGGGCTCAAACTTTCAGCTATGGCTTATGCCTCAGCGGCTGTGTTTACTTGCACAGAGAATTTCCTTTTTAAACTGGTTACTCAAGTAATATGAATTTAGGTTAACTTGTAAACATTATAATTCAGAATAAATGAGTTAAGCTTTTGCACATACTGTGATGTTTTATTTTGTACATACTTTTATTTTTTAGTAATATTATTTTAGTAGTATTATTGCAGCGCTATAACTGTTATTTATACTGCAGTAATGATCTGTATTTTTATTTATTGTCAGTGCTTGTCTTGTTGCTGGAACACCAAGATTTCCCCGCATGGGTGGGTATTAATGAAGTATTTGTATGGTATGGTATGTTGCTGCGATCATAGAAACCTAGATAAGATGTCTTGCTTACTGTGGCATGTTAACATCTTATCTGCTTCACTTTTGGTTTAAGTCAAGTGTGGAAGCTGAGACGTGGTTATGGGTACATTTTGATGTCAACAAAAAGCTACTGAAATCATCTTTCCCTTCCTACGTGTATGAAGTAACATCAGAGGGAGGTAATGGCAGGACCGTTTCATACTTTTTTTACCATGGCACAAGACATGGAGCCAAATTCGGATCAGTCAGTCAGTCAGTCAGTCAAACAGACAGTCAATCACTCAGTCAGTCAGGCATCAGGCATTTAACCCCTACAGTAAATATCAATGGTGGGGCCAATAGGATGGCAACCACCCCCTGTGCAAGGTGATCACCGTCTTCTATTAACCGGTTTATTCATAGAAACAAGGACACACAAGTTATTAAACATGCCTGTAAACAATTAACTGGATTATTTGGCCAATAGCTGGTTCTTCTGTGCATGCAAGTTTAGCCAGGGTCTCATCTTTTGGAGGCTCGTACCTTTCGTCGGCCAACCATCTGAGCGGTATGGGGCAGATCCACACACTGGTCATCCTCTCCTCTCTGACACAACGCAATCTCAGCAATGACTGGACAAGCCGGTTCCCATGATAACGCATTGTCCATCGGGTCAAAGCTCACTCCAAACCACAGTTCCTCCAAGCCTATCGGAATAACGCAGGTAAGGTCAGAAATCATGGTTACCCAATCAGAAAAACCCCGAGATAACCTTATTATTTGGCATGCATCCCCAAAGTCAAATGAACCTTGTTGATTTTAGAGGTGTTGCGCACTGACATTACGGTATATGAAATTGGTCAAATTTGCATTAGGTCTATCAGCTGTGATATTACAACATTGATACTGAGATGTTACAACATGCAATCAATTACTGTAGCTTACCACACATATCAAATGACAAAAAGCAATCGAATGACTCACGGTCTTTGAACGGGCAGACTTGGACTCTGGGTGCGTCCATCATTGCAGACCAACCCTGTGGAAAATGTAGCAAAGAGTTTTAAAGGGTTCAAACACAGCCTGACCATAAATAACCAATCAAACCAGACGGTACTGGCAGAGTATTGGCAGCATTGGTAGAAACCTTTACCTCAATGCAGAGGCAGGGCAAAGGTCTGGAGTACCACAGGGTGGCATTCTTCACAGGTTCCTCCTTCTTTATCTGGAAAGTAAACAAGGCTTTATAACATTTTCCCTTGGTGTGTGTGTATGTGTGTGTGTGCTGGTGCTAAGCTCAGCTTGTGTGTGACTGGTGGTGTGATTCACTGCAATTCAGGTGCTTCTTGAATGGTTTTACAGATCTAGCTTCACTGGCAGAGACTGTAAATGTATTGCAATGCCACTGTGTCCCAACAAAACTGTATGAGAGGGAAGATTTTCATTTCATGGCATGGAGAATACAAGTATGCCTTAGTCATGAGTATTCCATTAGTGGTTTTCACTTCAATCAATAAAGGACAAACAAACTGAGAGAGTGAGTCAGTGAGTGTGTGACCTACTAACCCACTGTCTGACTAACCCTCAGACCAGTTTACTAACAGTTTGGAGGTGAAAGTGACAAAGGGCACTCCAGCATCCAGGATGCCTAAATATTTCCTTAAGTATATTCTAATTATTTTATATCCCACATGAGACAAAGTTTCAAAGTGTTTCATAGCTTCAGTATGAGCTATTTTAATATACATAGCTAGCTACATAGCATGTTGGTGTGAATGACTCAGATCAAAGAAGAGAAAAACTCGCTTCTAATTCCAGCATTTCTTGCGCATCAAAGATGACGACAGATAATTTCATTAAATGAGCGCGAATGGACATACAGAACTGTTGGGGGCAGTATTGAGACTCAGCTGCAGACATGGTGACACAAATAGAATGCAAACGTTGTTGGGAATTGCTTAGCGCTCCTTTAATGTTTTATTATGTGCAGCAGTTTTTTTTACAATGCGCCCAATTACTGAATGTGTGATCCTGTTATCCCTTTATCCAGTGTGTTAGTTGTCAATATGTACCTGTACCTAAGTCATCAGCATAAATTCCTGTTAATTTATTGGCTTTGACTGATTCAAATTAACCATTAACATGTGGACTAACCAGTGCACTGGATCCTGTGCCTGAACAGATGAAGTCCTTATGGCACAGACGGAGGTGGTAGTCCTTGTTCTCCAGCATGTCGGACACGCTGACACTCAGCTCCTTCCTCTCTGGGTGCACATCGTACCGTAGCCTACCAGCTGAGAGAGAGAAAAACAGGGAAACAGAGGGAGAAGTGCCAAATTTAATCAAATATTCAGATCAGTCAAAGAGACATAAGGCAACACTGAGTTGCATGTTGTGAATATAGCCTATGAGACATTATACTGCAGTGTTTCAGTAGGGAAACATAAAACTTACTGATGCATTCTGGGATGTGACTTCGCAAATCTTCATTGCTGCAGTCTGTGAAGACAAAAAGTAACCATTAAACCACTGACGGTGCCTGTGTAGACACACGTGATACACCTACTACACACGTAACATTTGCATAGTACCTTCCGACTGCAGTTTGTTCCTTGTTTTTTATCATTTGAAAGACATTTAAAAGAGGAAATATGTGGGAGATGCAACACCATTTATTGAACTATTTGCTTTGTGGAACATTTCATCCTCAAATAGACATTGAACCCATGAAGCATCCATATTCTTTCTGTGTGTGTATGTTTGTGCATCTCTGTGTGTGTGCGTGCAAGCATGTGTGTATAAGCGTAGGTGTGTGTATGTGTACAGACATGAATGAATCATTACCTGGAACGCGGTAGTTGCCAGTCCAAGTTACACTACAGTAGCTTGGCATTGTTTTTAGTGTTACTTGCACTTCTTGATGAGGAGAAATGTCAAAACAATCGTTCTCAACTTCCACCTGCAGGAAAAGAGCAAATTAAAGTGTGCAAGTTGTCACTTGTCTGCCCCATTTTTTCATTATTACCTGCAGTCTTGAGAACCATGGTAAGTGTTGAGAGCTTTATCAGTTTCTACCTGAATCAACGATACTTTTTTGTACAAATATGAGCTGGAACTGTGAGACTGTGTTGGTGTCAAATTTGCGACTGCTGCCAAGGCATGCGATTGGTCTGCTGATAGTGGACAACTAGACCCAGTCCAGACATGATCTGTACTGTAGAGGAAAGTAAAAAATGATACCTTGGACCATAATGGCAAAAGAATCATGTTTTCCTCTTGTGTGTTTCTTCTGTTTATTAATCTGCAGTGACCATCCTTCATGTCCACTCTTTAGGCTGTGTTCAGTCCAAAATTTAAATCTGGTGAAATTAAACTATACTTTTACCTTTTATCTCTCTAATCTCCTGTTTTGTTGTACTTTCCTGATTGTTTAGACTCATCTGATCAAAAATGTGTGCTAAGTTCTCATCATTGGCCTAATAAATAACATGCTTATTCCACTTTTCTTTTTTTTTCCTGGTTGAGTCTAAAGGGTCCCCATTTCAATCAACCTTCAAATGCACCTTCAATTTATCAAGAAATTTTTTGAATCTTGAATTGAAAGCATAAATTTGTTAGATTGCTAGTCTGAAAAATGAAAATGAAATGAAAAAATGAAAATGAAAATGAAAATGAAAAAAGAAAATGAAAAAGAAAAAAAAATCCCTTGATTACTGTAAAAGAGCAGCTTTATATTCTTGTCCTCACCTCTGATTTGTTATTCGCCTACTTTGATGATGAACATAAATATCCCTGTCAGCTGCCTGCTTACAAAGTTGATGACACACAAATTTACAATTATTCTAATGTTGCACTTATCCTCCCTCACTCTGGACTGAAGCATCTGCTAAGAGCTTTCAATGTAAACGTAAGTGAAGCCGGTATAGTCTACCTGCTGTCCGACCATTCTCTGTCTGGATGCCCTGGAGAAGCTGAGGAGCCTGCAGCCCCCCACCATCCCGGCCGACACGATGCAGATGGACACACCATGAATAGACTCTGAGAAACAAAGTCAGCAAGGTCAGAAGTTTGCACAGGAAAAAAAAAAGGCAAAACACTCCTGACATATTTGTGAATCAGTAATCTCTGTTCTACTCCCTCACAGACCCACCCACGCATCCAGCCATTCATTCAGTCAACCATTTAGTCATACTCAAAACTATTCATCTGCTTCATTGGGATTGTGAACCATTTGTTAATGTGTCACACAGGAATTAGGGAGAGAGTGATATTGGATAGCTTAGACTTAAATCTGAAAGGGGGTTTCCCCTCTCCAGCCCCTGTTAAGAGCAAGGAAATCCACAGAATACTATTCTGTTCTGCATGTGTGTGTGCCTGTGTGAATGTGTGTTTGTGTGTGTGTGTGTGTGTGTGTGTTTTGTGCACTTTAGAAGTCAAACCTTATCACATTGTATAATGTTTTTGAAATCAGGAACAGAAAATGTCACCTGATATATTTCCACAGAACACCTGGTTTGATCATGGAAACTGGCAGATCATCAATCGTCCGCCCCCTGACTACGTTTACCGACCCCTCTGTGTCATCCAGCACTTTCGTATCCACCCTACACGTGGGCTTAGTTATATAACCATGCTTTCACATGACCAATCCCACATTGTGGACAAGCTACACCTAAATGCGCATTACGCCCCCTCAATGGGATGATGTTAAACGGCTTGAGTCACAGGTACACGATGTGACATCAGCACTGTAGGATATCAGCTGTTCCTGAAAGACTAAGACAGCATGGACGAGCTTGTGGCCTTTTGCAAGCGAATAAATTGCCAAGTATAGATGTGAAGCAGATTCAGCTGATATGCAACATGAATTCGATGCTTGATTTTATTTTCAGAGGCTGTTTCGCAGCATTTTGAACATTTGGATATGGAAAGTAGAGCTGTTTCAAACAGTAACTCAAAGGGTAGAGCAAGGCACTAATTTTACCAAGATTGAGGGTGCTATTTTCCATTGGTGTTATGCCTTGGTTCTTTACTCATAACTTGAATTTCCTGACTTGTAAATTTCCAGCTTGTGAAATCATTCTGTTCACTGTGTCAACTTGGGAAAAAGAGACACCAAAATCCAGCTATATATATGCAGCCTGGGGTAATACCAAAAGTTTATACAACCGTTTTACTTAAGTAGTAAATTTACACTCTTATATTGATTGAATTCATGCCATAAACGACAAAAGGTGATATTTTTGTGTGCTCTAACATCATTTAAACTGAAACTGAAGAAACTGTTCCTGAAAACCATCCATTTTCAGTACACACTTATTCCCAATCAGGGTCACAAGGTGGCTGGAGCCTATCCCAGGATGCACTGGGAGGGAGACAGATCGCCAGTCCATGACAGACAAACACACTCACACACACATTCACACCCATGGGCAATTTACTTCACTTCACCTGATCAATTCACAAATTCCCCTTAAAAAAATCTCTAGACTATATGTACTACTTGCTAGTAAGCTAATTCAGTTCCCTGCTAAAGTCAAGCAGGTGTTGTTTTTCTCAAGCTGGTGCCAGATGATTAGGTCATCTGATGTCCTTATTGATGTAATGAAATTACACTAGTTCTTCCACCCAGAGTGATGTAAATTCAAAACAACCACAGGAATGATGTCAAGAGCGTAAAGCGTTGGGCTTGGCACCATGGCTACAATAATAAGGGATATCATAAATTTTACATGCGTGTATTTCATGCCCACACGTGCACGTACCTGTGAGTTGTAACGCAGCGCTGACCCTGAGGTGCAGTGAGCACTTCTGCCTCCCCTCACACCTCATGACGGTGGAAAGAGTGACGTTGTGGAAGACAGAGGAGCTGTTGAGGCCGTCAGGAGGGCTCCGACATGGAGGGGGAAACAAGTCTGCACACAGCAAAGTCAGAGGAAAAAAATTCTTAATATTTTAGCTGTATTGAGATCTAATGAAAACTGGAAAAGATGACTCAGGAACAGGGGTGAAATAAACATTCAATATTTTGATGTCTTCATGTAAAAAGTGATTTAAGTCATGCCAGAAACTGCCATGGTCTTCATTACGTAACAATATCAAGTGTCTCTGCTATAATACATGTTTGAGTATCGATTATGCCTAAGTTTTGACATGTGGTTTCACGCCAACACCTCCATTCTGTTACCTTGGAAAAATGGTGTCGATAAATATTTGGGTGGTCCCACTGCCTTACTGGAAAGATTTATGAGACACGATTCTTTCTTCCTCTATTCATTGAAGGGAAGGAAATACAAGCTGTCATTGTCTGCGTCATGGACAGTATTGCTCTTCAGCACTGTGGGAACTCAACATACTTGAATGTAATATACTGTACTTCTATCATTTAAAACAATCACAATTGTAGTACTACTTCCTATACTATACTTTTAATACAGTTGTACACCATGATTAGACTGATATATCAATTAAACCGCTGGCCAATGTCAGCCTTTAATTAAATAGTGGATGTTGATACATAATGTTATTGAAAACACAGAGGTTGCCAACAAACCATATAAAAAATAAAATAAAAATAAAAAAATAAAAATGGTCTATAAAACCTGTAATGTCATTGGGTTTTCTTTGTATATTTTATGTATTAATTTAATTTTATTTTATTTGTTTGTGTTGTTTTGTAAATCAGTT
>OMKZ01007410.1:29315-49379 GCA_900302535.1 Neoniphon sammara | reverse complement strand
GGTGGTGTGTTGTTTTTTTTTTTTTTTTTTTTTTTTTTTTTTTTACAGTTGACAGTAAGTGTTTGAAAAGCAGAAAAAACCCCAGCAATCAAACTATGTCTCTTATTTCTTTTTATCAAACGAGCTTTTGCTCAGGTTTGTGGCAGGTGTGATGGGAGAGCCTTCTCCTGGTCAGGAGCTGAGTGGTGTGCTGTTGTTTCTTCCATCACTCCCCTGGAATCAGCAGTAAAGATGTCTGCCCTCAGCATCTGTTTGTACACATACACTTTGGTGCATTCGGCTTCTTTTACCTATTCAGCTTACAGTCTCAAGTGTTGTACAGTCTCAAGGGTTTAATTTTACGTCCAAAAAAATCAGCTAATTAGAGTTAACCACAGAAACCCACAAAAGATTCCTGAACAAGAGGGAAATATTCCCCCTCATTGTAGGTCTTGTCTTGGCATTGCAAGAGTTTGCTAAGTGAGGAGAAGAAAATCCCACACTGCACAAAGACAAGCTATGGGTGAAGTAAAATGTGAAACTTTGAATATGGCAAGTGCATTTTCAACCTAATCTCCCTCTTTGAATTACCCAAGAAATAAATATAAACAAATGCAAAACTACGGAATACTAATACTACTAATACTACAACTCCTATTTCTACCATCACTACTCCTACTCCTACTACTACTAATAATGATAATAATAATGATTATAACATTATATTTAGAGTGTCCCATATAGCTAAGTCAGTATATAGGCTAGGCTAGTAAAACAACCTGAAACACATCACATCGCACTTCACTTTTACTGCTTCTTTTGCACTTTTGGTTAGATGCTAAACTGCATTTCGTTGTCTTCGTACTTGTACTCTGTGCAATAAAATCAAAGTTGAATCTAATAATCTAAGACAGCAATTATAATTTCCACATATAATAGCATATGAAAGAATAATCATAAATAATGGCAGCTCAATTTGGCAGCTCAATAATCGTAAACCATTTGATTTGAATGAAATGTTGTGGCAAGCATGATTTAAGGCAGTTCTTGAACAGGAAGCATCAGACGTGCACATGTTCACACCACATGGTGTTCCCACCTTCATACCGTACTAATGTCAGTTGTTCAGTCAGTCAATGTGGAGTAAAAATGTTAAAGGATGATCAGTAATATGGACTCTTAAATAACATCTAGAGGGAACCAGTAGAACTACAACAACTTTGGGCAACCTTATGTACTCCTCCAGCCTCTGCTCTCACCCGCCCATCTGTGTCAGCCACAACGGCCTGGAGATCCACTAACCTGATTAACCAGGCAGTCGAGAGGAATTACAGTCCACATCATTCTGAAATGTCAATTGAAGGGGTAAAATATTCCTTATTGGTCGACTCAGACATCTAGCAGCCTAAGCTGTAGCTTTTGCTAATTAACTTTAGCTCTGTAATACCTTTAGCCACTTAGTTACTTGCAGCAAGCTCGCACAGGTCCAACTGAGTGCCGTTTGTAATCCTTGGGGGAGTGAATAACTTCTGCTAAAGCAAGGGCTGCACTTTTGGTTTCGAAAGCCATTGAGATAACAGTGGAGTGACTCAACATCACTTGTGAACCCTGCTGATATTACGGTCATTTTGTGCTCTAGGCAGCATAAACATTATTGTGCCTTTAAGTAACATGTCAGAATCATCTGGGGGCGGGGGTTTGTTCTGATAAAGGGATACTTGCATCAGGAACACACAGTTGTTGTTGTTGTTGTTGTTGTTGTTGTTGTTGTTTCGTCTGCCCCGTTTGGTATTTTGGTGAATCTCTGTGAACTTGGGAATGGGAGGAGAGGTCCAGTAGAGAGTGTATCAGTGACAATCAAGCATCATAATGCCATTTTGGTGTGAAGACTTACCAGGTTTTGCTCTTGCATGACCCACCTGCTCAGTCCAGGTCAAAAGCATGCCATACAAAACACAGTCTGTTTTACAAAGCTGTTTTCTTGTCTTCACTAAGCAATGCTCACATGAACAGATCCTATTCAGAAGCTTATAAACCCTTTTATTGTGGACGATTTTGTGCAATTTGACTTTGAAATTAATCCCTCAAGCAAGAAAAAATAAGATAAAAGTTTTCACTCTAGCTCTGTACACATGTGCTAATTATCATCCAACACAGATGTATGGCAGTGTGGATGGTGGGGATTATGGAGGATCCTCTATAGATGTCCGGGACGGGCTGGAGAATGCCCCCCCTCCCATAGCCAAACTGTACCTGTGGTTCACTGCCAACTTCTGTCTTTGTCTAACATCACTGAACTGTTTACACTGGGCAACTGTTCTCCTTGGACCAGAGCAACACATTCGTCTCTTCCCAAATTAATTTAACAACACCTGCCCTTGGCAGCAATACGTATATATAGGTGCTGTTTATTCTTCTGGCAATTTTCACACCTCTTTGTGAACCCTCTGCACAGGTGTTTAGTTTCCTGTAGTTTCCACTCCCTTCTCACTTTGTGAACCGATCTGAACTGTTATTTTTTATCACTAAAAAGAGGCTATTGCTTTTAAAAGGAAGGAAAAGAGGTCTTATTGGTCATATGCTGCATACCTCTGGCCACGAAATTAGCAAAATAAAAATAAATAAATAAATAAAAATGAAAAAATAAATAAATTTTAAAAAACACCAGTAGCTTGTGCGCTTGTGTTGTGTGCTTTTGACGATGAAAATAAAGCCTGAATTGCCTGCCCCAAACTTAGCTGGATGGTTAGTAATGATAACTTTTTCTTTTTCCTGATGTTTCTGGAAGTGCACTGCTTCTCGACCTATTTAAAGGCAACATGACTTGCAAAGATGATACACCTGCAGGTATTATTCAGATGGGAGGTCTGTGCAGGGCGAGCAGGCCTGCAGGTCTTCAGAATTCAGCAATAGATCTTGACAACATTTTTTTTTTTTTTCCCTAAGTTGTTGGTTGGCATGGACAGTTTGAAAGCATGGTCATGATGTAGCCTCGGGTTTCTACAGCACAATTTGGCAGCTCAGTTTCAACTTTTTTTTTTGATTTTGTGTTTGTTTAATGTGCCCCGGCTTCCTGACTGGTTGGAGCTCTCCAATGTAAGCACTGTGATTGGCGCTGATGGGTGTCCAAAAACTGACCCTGCCAGCAAATTGGTGAGTGCCTACATGTGGTCTGGCATCATACAAAGGCTTGTTGGTACGGCAGTACATTGCGAGGACAATGTGGCACAAAAAAACAGTAAGAGTCGTCTTTCAAAAACAGGCCAATGGAGACCTCCAGTTCAGATATATAGACAAAATAAGACCATAATACTGTCAACTTGGTCTACCAGCTGGTCTTCAGATATAAGAATCACACTTTGTAACTGGCTGTGCAACACACTTTGTGTCTCTATGAATAAATTGTAATATGAAAACATTATTCAGAATGGTGGTGAAATGCAGCTGACAGCACTGTTGACATTTTACACAACACACCTGCAGTGCACCATGGAAGTATCAAATTGGGAACATTAAAAGACGCGCGTCATTATCACCCCCAGTTAACTTATGTAGACTATAAATATTTATTCCAGGGATGGCGCTCTAAGTAAACAATTCTGACAGCAAACAGAAACGCCATCAGAATGTGTTCTGCATGACACTTGGAGAGGCAATTTGCAGAAGCACCCGTTTGCATCTGCAGAACGTCCCTTCACTAAAATGATAGGTGAAGCTCTTTGGGGAAGGTATGGTAAACATGACTGACATGAATGAAGTTCAACACATTTTTCATGTCCATTCTGACTATTTTTCTATTATGCTTAATGGATGCCAGGTTTCTGGGCCCTGGTGTCCATTACAGTTTCTTTGCCAGTTGTAGCTCTGGTGATGTTTTTCCACATTTATTGATATTTTATGTTGTCAGCCTTCAGATTTTAAACTGTAAGAGATGAAACTTTCTTTGTGGTACTGTATATGTGGTGAAGGGGATGTTGTAGTAGCAGGGAGTATTGGGGTACATTAACAAAAAAATGACATATAAATGAAAATAGAACTGAAAATAGCAGCAGTAGCAACAGAAGAGCAAAGGGAAATTTGTGCATATTGAAAAAGATGAAGTATTTAAAATAAAAAATATATATACCACAGAGGAATATGAGTATGGAAAAAGTCTGTGGAAGAAATTACAGCATATATGCACAATCTGCAAGAATGTGCCCATGTTCACATTAATGGGTCTACAGGGGGCCACACATATACAGGAGTGTCAAGGTGTGTACATGTGCACTGATGAATCTATACACTTTCCAGATAATATTCACATCACTTTACAGATGTAGATAATATATACACACGGTTTGGGCGTGTGTGTTTCTAGATGGGGGGACCAGATGACCATAAAAAACAACAGTGCACAAGATACATGTTCAGTGAACACGTTTATGAACCGAACAAATTAATAACATATGTACTGAAGAGCATATGGACTCCATGATAGTTTTCATAGGCGGTGTAGGCTTTAGGCTGAGGCTGCAGCTGATAGTGCAGAGAATTGTACAGTCTGATGGCACTCGGTACAAAAAAGCAGCTTAAGTGCTCTGGGCAGCACCTTGGAAGGATCAACATATTGTTACGACTTTTGAGTCTTTTCAATAAGTAGACGTGCCAAGCTCACTAATGTTGAATGTTTATAATTCCATAATTCCATGAGAAAGCAGAAATGTGTTTGTGCTTAAGTGAAATATAGTTTTAAGATGTACGGCATATACTATATTACAGTACACAAAGAATTGAATGTAAACCATTCAATGAATTGCACAGCAACATCTACTATATTTATAATAAAACGATCCACGTAGAAATAAGAGGGAGAGGATTATAGTAATAATAATTTGTAAAGATGACAATTTTAGTCTGGGCTTGAATACTGGAAGTGTTTCAAAATTATGTGGAGAAAACTGTTAGTACTGAAGGCATGGCAGCCGTTAGTTCAGTAAATAAATCACCATGGAGCAAGTAAGGGGACACATCAGTGGATAATCATGAACACATTAGTGATGATAAGTGTGACAGTTGCTGGGGCACAATTGCAAATCATGAGGATTTTAGAATTTTGAAATGACAAACTCCACTTTGTCTAATATAGCTACAGGTCATGTGAGCAGACTTAATTATGTAATTATCTACTGCTTTCCAAGGAGGTCTGATAGGCAACACACATGACCTTGAGGCGGCAGAATGATGAAGTTCTTCTGAGATTGGGCTTAATTCAGCCTGTTTGAGTGTTTATGTTTTTTTGTCATAAGTCCTTTTTTTTTTTTTTTTTTTACCACAGTCAGAAACAGGCTTTATTCTGTAACAGCACTCAGTATTATGCTGTGGATTGTACACTTTCTTATCACTTTTTTTTTTCATTTTACTCTGGCACATATCAAATCAATACTGTCCATAGTTCATGCATGTCTAATACTGTAGCAGATTATTTGATATGAACCAATTATCTGCAATGTGGTCAATAATTAGTGCTATGTTACCTGTTCTGGCCAGCTTAAGCATCAGTGAGCGTACACAGAAATGAGTTGTTGCATTTCATTTCTTTGCTAGGACTTAATACTTGATAACACCCAAATATTGGCTACCTGGGATTTGTAAACAATCAGACGTACAGTCTAACCACAAGTGTATGTTTGGTTTCAACATTGCTGAATTCTTCATGACAGAATCGTACTCACCCACTTCATGAAAAAAAAAATAAAAGAAAAAAAGATGTTCTTGCATGAGGCCAATTTTAAATTTGTGGCCTATTTGCAAACAACAATTTTGAACCCAGTGGGTGAAGAGACTTCTAAGTACATACAGTGTGGTGCACCTGGCGATAATTTCAATATATATTTTTTTCAAGATCAAATAGTTTATAGCTTATTATGGTCTCTGATGCAGGTTACCTCATATTATAGGGGTTGGCCTACCTCCGTAAATGGGTTTTAGATTAGTGCAGAACAAATATATAGGCCTACAGATCTTTTGGTGTTGTCTTGTGAATATAGGCTTCTGTTTTTTTTTTTAAGGGATGGGCTAAGGTCAGTCAAATGACCTACACTGTTCAAATTTTACTACGCCGCTGTACCCTCTGAAAGGTGGGAGCAGTAAAACTGCTTCAACTTAATTTCATCATTTTAACAATTGACTTTGAATGTATAGTATATTATCTTTAGGGAAATTAACACCACAAGTTTTAATCGCCCTGTCATTCTCATTTATTCTTACAGTGAACCAATTAATATATGTAATGATTCTTGTAAAGCATCTCATTAAAAAAGCTTTTAAACCACATCCTTCTGTGAAGTGGGTAAGAGAGCTCTTCATATCAGCTATAATTATAACTCTACTTTTTTTTTTTTTCTCCAAAACAAAAGATTCTTTCCAAGAGAGAGTCCACACAATAAATACTGTATATCTTAATTCATTTGCAGGCATGCTCACAAAACATTTAAATAGGTATAGGAAATACTCACAAAGACCCACATATAATTTAAGAAAGCAAACAAAAATATATGCTCCTTTTTCAACCTGAATTTTGGGAGTTTTATTCACATTCATTCATTCATTCATTCATTCATTCATAAGGGGGAGGAATCATGAGGTGCTGTATGGAATGTGGAAAAAAAAAGTCCAGTTTGCGTCACATCGTTTTCATACAAGATCATCTCTTGGGACATAATAACATGAATATTCACAGTGTTCATAATTCCCTTGACAATTCAGTGAGTGAGACAGGCAGGTAAGGCAGAATAAAAATCATGATATGGTGTCTTAGTTCATTATCTTATGTGCTTATGTCTGATGATGGGATTATTTTACGGGGTTATGATCTAAAAATATTGAGAAATTAAAGTGTGTAACTGCAAAATACATTTCCAATTATTTTTCACATACAGTGGGTCAGTGAGCCTCTCTAATTAATACTGTTGATGCCATACACTCAGGCTGGTTATAGAGAATATTTCACTATTGTGCCCATGCATTCCTCCTTGTGTTGTCAGCATTATTTCTCTGATATTAAGTTGCCCATCATGATGTATTTTTTTCCCCATTCCCAACATTTTCTGCTCACAATATGAAGTAAAGGTCACTTTCCATCGATTGATGAGTTGACCTGGGTGAAATGGTTTGTTTTGTGAAATTTATGCTTTTTTCTTATTAGGATTTAGGCTGGATGACATTTTCATGAATTGCAGCAAGTCATATCTTCTGTGCAGGTTGATGTCATAGGTAGCTGTTTGACGCTATTCAACTATAGTGCAGTGGTAGATAAGATAAGATAAGATAAGATATAGTGTTTATTGGTGTCAGAGAAATTTGTCTGGGATGATCTAACGTCCCTGTTACTCTCATACTACTTTTAGAGACAGATTGGTTGAGTTAGAAAGGCACATAGATGACTCAACAAACAAAAAACAACCAGTAATAATTCAGTAACCTAACTGACAATGTGCGCTGGCATTCATTGGTTTGTTCACCATCAAATTTCACTGTCTTATATAACTTTCACTTGCCAGTGTAAAATACAGTGTTGTTTTCTTTCATTTCACTCTGTGGGTTTATGTTCAGTGATACTGGCTTGTGTTCTTCAGTGAGTTATAAACAGAAATGAGACGGTGTTACAATACATTCTGAGCACTGATGTGTATAAACTGAATGAAAGAGACACTGTAAATGGGACAAGATGATGTCTATACTGTACTGTGCTAGACTACTTCTGGAATCATCTACTCTCTGTCCAATAGGTTTCAATAGCAAAAACAGGTCTACCTTTAGAGATAGCATCAATGTGTGTTGAGATCTGGACTGTCCTCAGGATCCAGGGCAGTGCTGGTTTTCTGTCCTACAAGGTAATTTACCAGGTAGTAGGTATTGTAGATGTACAATATAGTGCATTTGGCTGGTCTCATGAACTTGTTAAGCCAGAAATTTTCGAGATAACCACAGGAAATCTGCACTCACATGGTGAGAAAAGTCAGAAATACAAGTGGTAAAATGATACCTGAGTTTAGGAGTTGTCACTTAGCACCTTGACATGTGGAGAACCTCAAAACAATAGTGGGAAGAACGATACTTGTATCTGATTCACGTCATTTGGACAGTCTGAAAGTAATAAATCAGTTCTTTTGATTCCATTGATTCTTTGATTCATCTACAACTAGGTGTTCACAATGGGCCTCATTCCTTTTTTGTTCTTCCCATTGATATGGTTGAAGATCAGGCCATGGCTTCTTGTCTTTTCATGTCTTTCTGCTGAGGCATGAGGCCTACCTTTAGTGCCATTGCCTTGACATATTAATTTAAAGAAAACAGTCTGAAATGAGTCATTACATTTAAACTTTCTGCAGAAACTCCCTTCACTTGACCAGCTCTATGTGACCTACAAATTGAATGTTGAGGGATTGTTGGGTGTTTTACTTTTCTACAAATTTGTTGGTGAATACTCAGCATCCTGAAGGCCATATGCATATAGTCAATGGCACTTTTGACATTAGGCATCGCTGTCAAGGTCTGAATCAGGCCTTTAGTGTAGACCAATAATTCCCCATCCTTGCCTCATTCCAAAATGGTTAACATTTCTTGGCAGCATGGCTGTATTTTTTATATGTATATACACATTTATTAAAGTAAAATGGCCTTTCAGCCATGGCCCTTTTCAGCATCAAATAATTTTTGGTAGTTTTTTGGAGTCTTGCAGTTTCCTAGCATTAATGCAGAGTCTGAGGGGAAAAACAAACATTTTTTGAAATAGTGCTTTAAATTGTAGGTCATTATTTCTGTCCATACAAAATGCTCAAATTCAGCACTTACAATATTTATAAAATGTCCAATAATGTGTGCAATGCCTTATAATGCAGCAAACCTGGATTTGGATGGGAACACAACATGTAATCATACATATCCCCAAATGCAGTGCTGCCACAAGAGTGCAAGTTATTATTATTACTACTATTAGTCTTAGTATTTCATTTTTTGTCTGGGCCATTGAGCAAACCTCCAAAAAACTATACAAAGGGTGGTTTCACTTTTACACTTTTATAGTCTATGGGTACACTAACTAACAAGATATACACATACAATATCTAAATATTAGTATTGTGTAAATTCAGCTTTACTTTCATACATGTAAAAGGTTGCTGCACTTGGAAACATCTCCGTGAGCCTCCTCAAGGCCTGGCTCATAATCCCATGTTTATATGGAATCTATATCTTAAGCTCTTTATCTACACAAAGTCGTGAGTTATATGGCCTTAGCCCTCCTAAATATCATGAATATGGAGATCAAAATTCAAAGAACACTAGCCACATTGCCCTAACCAAAAGTGTCCTTGTGAAAGCAGGAACTCTAACAGCCATTAAGTACCAGAGAAATACAAAACATATAAAGTCCTGCCAACTCTCTCAAAAAATAATGGAGCTATCAGCTGTAATGACATGGCCCCCACTGAGGCAGACTGTGGGAATATTCACTCTGAAGGCTATAAAAGAGCATTGTCAACCCTGTTAACAGCCGACCCCTAAAAGCAATGTCTGGTTACATGTTCGGATTTAACCGGTAGAAGCACTTCCTCTGTGCACTCCATCTACCCCAAGGAGATTTAGTGTGAAGATAATGCACCAAGAAAGATGTCATAGCCACAATTTAGGCCTCCCCGCCCATGACAATGTAGTTCTACTTGTGAGGCATCCGCAAGGTGTAGGGACAAGTGAAGTGATAAATCTAATACACACTGACTGAAAGCTCATGGAGTCTGATACTGTTAAGGTAGAAATTTTTATTTTTTATTTTTCTACCATCCATTGAAAAAAATCTTGCATGGTTAAGTCAGATTCAAACAGAAACCGATGTTCTCTCTATGTTCATGCATTGCCTTTCACATAATAAAATGTGATTTCTCAAAGGTGTGCTCTGCGAATCATTGTAGACATCATTAAAATTGTACCAATAGCCCCTCGCTATACATTGTGTCCGCAGTATCACCCCAATGACCTTCTGTGACTGAGGAGTGCAAAACATCATAAGTATGGATTCTAATATATTTTTGACAGGGTTATTTCATGCGGTCACTGGGGAAATGGAGATGTCAGCACACTGTTGTCAAGCTGTAATGTAAACAGATATTTTACATGCTTGTCAGACTGAGGCTAACACCAAGAGACTGCTAGAGAGCAGTAGCAGTTGCCTCAGGATCACATCTCTTATATTAGCTTTCCAACAAATACATCAATATTTTATTCGAAAGAGCACCTTCAGAATTGTGTTATTACAAAGTGCATTAATCCTGAGTAGTAACTATTGCAAATTAAAAGCATGTTTGGGACAAATACAAAGAGTTATCAGATTTTGTTCTGTATTGTTTAACATATGCAGTCTGAGACACTGAAGGCTTGAGCATGTTTTTTTTTATGATTATTTATTTTTTTAATTTTTTTGCTTGGACCACGCCTTCATTTTCCAACATTTGCAATCAGGGCGGGTAACAGTAATGAATTATCCCCCTTTATGGACAGCAGGACACCTAGATAAGGTGGCTTTTCCCTACCAATTATTCTGTTTTTAGATGCAGTTTCACATTTCTATGGTGCCCACACTGTCCTGCTGATTAGTAATGGCCATCAGTTGCAAATATGCAATATTATTAGCTGCATGGATTTTTTAGTATGACATCCTAACCATTCTCTGTCAGTAGCTCTGTTTGGCATCCACATCATTAAAAAGGATCCATACACCATTTACTCAATCTGCTTAAAAATTAAATATTTCATTCTTATATAAAATAGTATATGAGGTATATTGTATTCGATAAAAATGCATTTTTAAAATAATATTCTGTAACATTTCCAATAAATAACTGTTAATACAAATGATAATATATCACTGTATATTCCACAATTATGGGTCAACCTAAACCCAGCTCATTAAATTTTTGGTTATTGTTGTACCTTATAAAAAACATCTGGCACACAGGAAGTGATGTACTTATGCTTATTTTCAGGGGGCTTAATAGTTGCATGAGCTATGATGATCATGTTAATTAAGATTTTTTTTTCTTCCATAAATAAAATCATTATAGTGCACTCTATCGCAATAACTAGATGTCAAAATGCTTCATCTTGGTTTCTGAAAATTGCCATTTTTCATTATTATTTAAATTGAGGAAAGAAAATGACATTGTATGGTAGATATCAATCCAACTTTGTCTTACAGCTGGATCCTGTGAAGCTGTCAAGACCCAAACTGTAATTACAGTGGAACACCCCCCCATTTGAAACACTTTCACCACCACTTAAGCTCCACTCCGATACACGCCCCACTGTGCTGCTTCCAACCTTAGAGCTACGTACAGGATTGCACAGCCTCCTACAAGATGCACACTTGAGTTGATGAATATGTAAACAAAGGCCTGACCATCTTCAGGTTTTGAAATGTGACTCTGACTTGAACTTGAGTCTATTTTTTCCCTGCTTTCCATATGCACGGCAATGCTGCCAGCAGTTTCCTGATATAAATCATCTGTACAGCAATAAACGCCACAATCTCTAAACTTGAAGTACTAAGTATTAAACAATTAACTAAATGGTAAAACAAAACAAAACGGAGTCTTACCCATCTTCATTAAATCCTTTACTGAATATTTGGAATTTGCTTTTATGTTTGAATTTCTGTATTCATACACAGCTTTATCTCACACATGGTTAAATTTGTAAGGGATTATCGAAAGAGACAGCACTACCAGGGTGCATGGAAGATGCCAAGAAATCATTTTAATTTGCTGATTTTAACAGACCCCAGCAGTGCATCCAGCATTTGTGCACAGATAGGGCTTGGATCATTGAGGTGTGATTCAGAGTTGCCTTTTAGCCAGTGGTGTCGAGTCCTGTACCACTGAAGATATGCAGGTTTCTATTCCAGCCAAACATGACACCAGCCTCACCAGCTAGTTCCTTCTTCCCTCCATGCTGATGAGTGAAGTCAGTGGGTGTAGTATGGTTAGACTGAAAACCTGCATACTATTCTGTGGTTCAGGACTGGACTCCACTGGCAGGGAACATTAGTGTGAATGATGTCCTGCAGAGCCAGATCACACAGCAGCCATCCCTCTCGTGAGCCAGACGGGGTGTTCGGGTATACTGTGGAAATATCTCAGACCTGTGCTTTCTGCCGCCTGCCATAGTTCTTCGTGGCATCGAATAGACACACTGCAGGATGTGTGCACTGGTCAGACACCAGGGTGCAAAAACGCAGTCTTTCAAAATTGATGGAAGCCATCAATTGCTTGCATGTGACTGTGCACAGCAGTTTCATAGCAATAGGAAAAAAAAAACAAAATTCACAAACATGCTGATGTGTGATGCAGACTTCACCATGTCTGCATTACAAACAAGTGTTTGCTCAAAGTTAAAATGCAGCGGTCAGTGCAGTTGGTGGTGTCCTATCGATGAGTTAAGTAGAAAGCAGTTGTCTTTCAGTAACTCGTCTTTTCATATAAAGCTTATATCGGCTTATACAAAGATTTATTCACTGATTTCCTAGTCACAAAAATGTGGGCTAGCCTTGTTCATTCATTCGGATTTTATAAATTCCATATTTTTATCCAGTTAATGTCCCAAGGGTATGTTGCCAATTCAATATTTGCGTGCCTGCATTCCAAACAAAACTCAATTAAAGATGCATAGTGTTTAAAAGGCAATGCTACAGGAGAAAGACACAAAAAGGGGAAAAGTGGCCTTATTTTCTCCAATACCAGTAATATGGAGGAAAGAACCAAGGTCTAAGGTTTTGAATAAGCCTGTGTACTAGCAAAGGAATCGTCAATGTACACATCAAATAATCCAAGTCTGAATTGGGACAGCTCAAATGTACGGACCTCAAAATATGATATTTGAGTGTCTTTATGCAGTCTGAATCAAAGCTGTAGTGAATTTTTCTTTTATAAATTTATTTATTTATTTTTTGGATTGACGTTTTTTACTCAGAAATGTATGGTATGAGCTTTTGATATGAGTATGTAATGACTGACAGTGATGGATGCTATCTCTAATTGAGACTTTATCTGTCTCCTGGCCCAATGGAATGACCTACAAATGACAACTGCTTTCAGTTCAGTCAGTCTGCTATTTCATGAATCACAGGAAAAGTTTTCAAAAAGAAATTCATTAAATATGACTTTGGTTTGGTTACCTTTATCCAATACTTAAAGGCACGTTCTGTATCTGACATCTGTCTTTGGTGCTGTGTGTAAACTCATATACACAAACAATAATTATAAATTTTCCTGGTCTACTGATCCTCTCAGTTGGACAGTGATTAGTTTTTTCATCTACATTGACTTTCTTAGGGTCTGAGTGAGCTACAGAATGAAGCTGCAGTATAAATACTCAGTACTACTTCTTTAGTTTCATAGTTCTGATGAATTATTCCCTTTCCAATCACGACTCTTACTTTGATTTTTAAAAAGATAGCAGATACAGTGCTAGCCTACACGATCCGTAACATCATGATTGTTGTCGATGAAATAAATAAAATTCTCTCAGCATCTCTTTCTCAATGGGGTCACATGAAGTCTGCATAGAGATCAAATATGTGCACATTGGGAAATATGAAGCTGTGCAATGTTCTAATTTTGCTCCAAAAGTGATCAAACGGTGAAAATTAGACTCCAGCACTGAAGCTCAGAAATTGAAGTGAAGTTGAATTGAATACAAGGCTAATTTTTAAACAAAGTATTGATCATTTGTTGTTGGTGTGATAAAGTTATGCATGCAACGTTCTGCAAGATAAAGGCCTAATTTATATCTATGCATGTTAACTGTAGAGCTGATAAAATGGTTCAAGGAACAACAGCAACACCCAAAATGAACATGATCTCTGGTGTAACAGCAATATATATAGCAGAGAGCTGCATGTGTAATGCAGTGTAGCTCAACCAATGTTCTGAAAGTTAGTATTCTCTCTAAAAAATGTTCTTTGAGAAAGAATCAGATCAAAATTAGATCAGAAATCTCAATACATATTTTAGATCTCAATACATATTTTAGAGTCTCCTGCTATCTCCTCTATTCAAGCCAGCTCGCTAAACACAGGTGCTAATATGTCTGTGGAGTTTTGGCATGGGCTGTTTTCTCATCTGAGTGGCTGATTCACCTTTTTGTAACCGTTTCACCAAAAATCACCACCTTTATAAATGATGGAATCTTCAGTATTCAGTATAAAAAATGATTTTACCACTGCAAACATTGATGATCCTGATCATCTGTGAAGGCTGCAAACTATGAGCCATTCAGTTAAAAAAAAAAAAAAAAATCTAAATGCAGAACAGGTCTGGCTAAGTTTCTTAGATTTAAAATGAAGGCAGAGAAGCTTCACATAGACTAAACTGTAAATTGCTAAAGTCTGGGTTACACTAGGTGATTTTAATACAGAATTTAAACCTGTTCTGGCCACAGAGGTGCATTGTGGTTAAGGGGTGATGGATGGCACAGATTATCTTGTCACACCATGTCACAGTCCTGTCTGGTTTTGTTTTTTACTTATATACTCTTTACTTTGGTATATTATTTGTGCTCTGTGTGTCCCTCTTCTGTTTCTGTAGCCCTGCCCAGCCTGCTTTCCCCCTGCACACCTGCCCTTTGTTTTACTTTCCCCTTTCATCGTCCCGGCCAATCATCTTGTTTCCTTTCAGTTTCTGGTCCCTGCCTCCTCACAGCTGTGCCTCTTCTCCTGGGACGCGTTCAGCCCCCACAAAACATAGCAAAACCTTTATTTAAACGGAAACGATGGTGTGCTGAACACCCTGTTGTGATATGCAAGTGTTGCAACTATGGCAACCTTTTTAATACGGCAGTACGTTGGGGTTTATATACGCATTACATATGCCACTGATTGGGTCACACCTCTGACACACCCACCAAACAAGAGAAAACATACCTCAAAGCCAATGGCATACCATTTTGAGGACACATGTTCAACCCGGAAACCATTTCAAAACGTTGCACGCCTTTTAAGATTGAATGTGCACCTGATTTGTTCTCCTTGGACACCTGTGCTGTTCCACCCCAGTTATTTTCCTGTTTCCTGCTGCAGTTCCTAGTATTTCTTTAGTACCTGTTGTTTGCCTTGAACTCCTGCAGATTATTATTAAAGCCTTTCACTACAATTGCTTGCCTGAGCATCACAGCATTTGAGTCCACCTGGCTGTCTTGCTTGTAACACACCTGTTTGCACAGATGTATTTTACAACATTCGATGCACAAAGTTAAAGGACCATAACAGTGATTTTACATAGTTAACTTAAAATCTACAAAATGTATATACTTAATGTTTCTGCTAATCTTTTCCCAAAGCAAGCAGTCGTAGACATTATATTACTGTGCCTTTTATCAGGCTGTTGGATTCCATTCATTCCAATACAATAGGAAAATTTATGAAACTTTACGAGACTCCTTTTGATGACTTGAAATTAAGCAGAGTTATTTGAATGGGTCTAAAAGGCTTTCTGGTGGTACATTCAGGGAGCATTGGAGAACAGTAGACTACGGTTATTTTCAACTGACTAACAGCATCAAATTCACGAGTTGCCATCGGCAAAGCTAACCCAGAAGACGAAGCACCAATACCATGAAGATTGAGAATATGATGATAATGTGAATTTGATAATTTTTAATAAAAATGGTCATAATTGTGTCATGAACTCGCTAATCTGTTTTCCCACATTTTGAAAGTATGGAAATGCACAGTTCCCCCTCTGGCCTTGGAAGTTGATAGCGGGAGATACTGCAAGAGCTGCAAAAACTTTGGAATAAAGTTGAGGGTAAAAAAAATGTCCAAAGAAGCTGTAGTACAACCGAATTAAAAATATGAATCTAAACACTTAATTCTCTCACAATTAAAATAATTCTAATAATATAATATAATATAATATAATTCAAGTCTATTCTCTTGTCTCTAAAAGACACTGGCTTATAATAAAAAGAATAAAAAGAAATTGCCCAGTTAAGCTGCTGATTTGCTCTTGTAAAATATTTCTACAATGGAAAAATAGTCCCAGGAAAAGTTTAAAATTTTTAAATCAAGGAATTTTGATATGTTGTGAAATTTGTAGTACTCCTGCATTTGCAAAATGGTTTGCTGCAATGTAAAATGTGGGTAAGTTGTACTTAAATGGGCCAAACGTTTAAAATCACTGTGATGGTCCTTTTAATGTAGTATGAAGACATTAAAAACTTACCAAGACAGAAGTGTTGGTAACAAGATGCCCCCACCCCCCACCCCTGAGTCTTTAATCATAGCCTTTTTGCAGAAAAAAGAATGCACAAAATACAGAGCATGTGAGATCATGGAGAAAAGTACCTTGGCCCTTGTCAGAGCTTTTGTTGTTGCTATGTGACCAGTGATTTGAAAGCCGCAGGCCTATTGTTTTGAGAAGTCTGTACTGTCTCTTCACAGCCCTAATGGAACAATTTCTACATCCTGTGGTGTCAAAGTCAAAGTTAGGTAATGTTACAGCAGCACACAGAAACCAGGCTTATAAAAAGAAGACTTGTTTTAAAATGAAAAAAACTGGTTTGCACATTGTGTAATAAAGTGCAGGACCACCTTTGGAAGTCTATAGATGACATAAAGTAAACTAGACACCACAAACACAGACAGTTCTGCAGATTAATTCCTTAGAAGGCAGTGGAACATACTATCCACCTTCAAAGCACAGCCAGCGCAGAAGTAAAAGAGGTGAACAATCTTGCTTTTTGCAACTAACCATGACTAGTAAACACCACACCTTTGAGCGCTTGAACCTGATGCAATGCATTTAACATAAGCTAAATACGAGGGATAATTGCAAAAACATTGACAAGGTGACAAGGAACAATCTTACTATCAGACCTAGGCTTAAGAATAAAAAAACTGTTTTATTGTTGATTTGAAAATAGAACGTAAAGGTGCAGTCCATTATTGATCCAACTGGGCTCCCATTGACATTGCATTGCCCCACTTGTCTTTAATTTGCAACATTGGGTGGGAGACAGGGCGAACAATTAATCAAAATATTACCAAAATCACAGTATGGCCAAGTGCAGTATCCAAATCACAGGAGCTGCAATTTTTGGATACAGCTAAAATGTGTGACACAATACCATTTTAAATGAAGTACTGTGGTGCTATGCCCTGGTCTACAAATTGTATTTTCCAGACACAAGACAAGTTTGCCTGATACAGACCGCAGAAAAAGATCACATCATCATCATCATTTCTATTTTTTTTTCAGTGGAAATGAAAATTATGATGCAAAAATTTGCGTTCACACTACTCATGAATCATATTGCAATCACACAGTCAAGATAACAGCATCGCCTCCTTGTGAGAATCTAAGTAAAGGTGGGAGTAGGATGTCTATAATCACAGAGTGGAGCTGGATCAGAGATGGTTAAGCTGAAGTTGGCAGCTGATCATTCAAAAGAATAATGGTAGCACCAACAACGTGTAACCCAGGACTGTCAGAGTAGGGTGACTAGATATCGCTGTTTGGAGAGACAGATCCCATTTGGTCCTTTGTCCCCAGCTGGCTCTGTCCTCAGATTTTGCCCCTGTCCGGACGGTATCAGTATCACCAGGGGAGGTCTGGTAATTGGCTTTTTTTTCCTTTTTTTTTTAAAACTCAGGACCACAGGAATTCTGCCCCATCTGGAATAAACATGGCCCTGTCCAGATGAGGTTGGTAGTGTTATTTAGTAAATTGCATGTCGGTGATTTTAATGAGTGATTCAGATGAAAAATATTCATTACTACTCCCATAAATTACTGAAAGGACGTGTCTTTCACATGATATTCCGGGTTTGTCTTTGTGCCATGTATTTATGAATGACATACATTGATCCAGACAGTGCTAGAATTAACAGAAGATGTGGGAGGAAAAAAAAGTGCAGATAATGTCCATGTGGTGAAAGCACCACATGGACATTTCTACCTAAGTAACCAAACCAAACTTCATTTATATAACACTTTTCATACAACAAAAAACAGTGCAATGTGCTTTATAGTTAATCAAAATAAAATATTAACAAGAAGATGAAGAAACAATAAAACACCTCCCACCCCCAATAATAATAATAATAATAATAATAATAATAATAATAATAATAATAATAATAATAATAAACAATAAAAATAAATAAATAAAATGAGAATAATAATTACTTGGTCTTAAATTTATTTAAAGTATTCAAAGTAAAAGTACTTGTCTCATTCTGTCTCCTGATGTAACAGGTGGCTATAATATGGCATGTATGTCTGCCTTTTTGGAGATGAGTGATTTTGCGATCCTAATCCTAATTTATATTAAAAATAAAAAGTAGTGTCATTGCAGTTTATAAGGATGCATACCCAATTAATCACTGATGAGCAATCTTGTATGAGCAATTTTTAAATGTTACAAACTAGTCTCCAAGTACTTCAGTTTTTGCTATAACCTCCCACCACAATTTATGCATCATCCCTGAAACACACACATTCAATCTTTCTGGTGTGTAAATTAATGACACTTGACATCATGTACAGCAAAAGATTTAATTAAATGGTGTTAAAAAGTGCCACAGAATAATTTGGCAGTTTTGGTGGGACCATTTATCATCCGTTCTTGCCTGATTCAAACGTCAATGGGTTGAATGGTGAGGTTGTCGAAAAATGACACAAACAGGAAGAGCAAATTGCCATTCCATATGTTGTATGCACATTGAAGTTAAAGTGTGCAGATTTTTGTCAGCCAGCTGTTTACTTTCACCTTTGCTTGTAAATAGGAGCATGTCCGGCGTCTCTGACATGGTCAATTCAGTGTTCTCTATTGATTCCATATTTCTGATGTGGGAGGAGGCTGCTGCAATGGATGCTCTGCTTCAAATGCTGGTGGGACTAACTGATCTGATTGGCTCAGTGGACTGGATTAGTTTCTCTTGCTTTGGTTTATGTGTATCCAAGTGCCTGGTAGAGCAAGCCTGTGGTTTACTTTTGAGGGAAAAAAATCACTAAAAAAATAACCAAAGTAATGCAACTGTTTGAAATAGTGGCCTAAAAGCCAAAGTATCATACTTAAAGGATAATTCAGGTATTTTTAAACCTGGGACCTATTTTCCCATCTTTCTGGGTCTAAATGATTAATAGGAACACAATTTTTTTTTTGGAATCGGTCCAATATTGTGTGTGACTGTTAGAACAGGCAACCATGAAGCAGCTGCAATGTAATCCAACAGGGCATTTGTCCATGTCAAAGTACGTCTTCTAAAAGTGCTTGTTTTTGCCACTGACAGGCTCAGATTGTTATTGTAAGACACTAATTAGTGTCAGCAATGGAGTTTTTATGCCTTCCAGCTGACATTCTCTTCAGCCACTGGTATTCTCCCATTCTGTGCAATATTGCTGAGTATGCAGCACACTAGCTGAATTTGGCACAAATGAAAGGTTAAGAAATACATCCTCTAGTGGGGGTGGGTGGGGGAGGTTAGTCTAAGTTTGCTATGGAATCTAGCTAGCAGACATTTTTTGTAGGCAGGTAAGTATAACATTCAACCAGCTTGCTAGCTTGGGTGCTTATAGGATATATTGTACAATTTGTTTTATGTACAACTTAAAAAATTGATAAATCACAAATGTATTGTGTTTTGCTTGATGTACTTTCCTATCCCAGCATCTCTTTCTCCCCGTCAACACCAGCATCAGCAGCTGGTCTCAGCATTTAGCTGGACAAGCCCAATATTCTGGAACATTTTGCAGCGACCGCCTTGAGAGATCAGTGCCTTTTATTTCTTATGCTTTCTGAGTACCACCTTTTGTTTTCCTCTCCATTGCGGTGAAGACTAAATGAAAGCGCTGGTGAAATTCAGTTGATCATGACAGTGATTAACCAATCACATTCTGAAGGAAATGCTTTGGTGTGTGTGTGTGTGTGTGTGTGTGTGTGTGTGTGTGTGAGAGAGAGAGAGAGAGAGAGAGAGAGAGAGAGAGAGCGAGAGAGAGAGCAGGAGAAAGAGAGAGAGAGACACACCATAAAATAAAAGTCATTTAATGGAAGT
>OMKZ01007410.1:2073-22353 GCA_900302535.1 Neoniphon sammara | reverse complement strand
ATCTTCTTTCTCTCTCTCTCTCTCTCTCTCTCTCTCTCTCTCTCTCTCTCTCTCTCTCTCTCTCTCTCTCTCTCTCTCTCTCACACACACACACACACACACACACACACACACAGATTAAAATGTTTACATACTGTGCCATGTTCTGAAGGACTTTAAGGACATATTGTTACAGTATACATTCATGCAGTCAGAAAAAGAGAGATTGACTCGAGTCTTAGATCCCAGTCCACTTTCCTCTAAGCCTTTGCCAGTCATTTTTGAGGACAAATCATACACAAGCCTTGGGGGCTAATCTTTTTCCACATTAAAAATATCCATGAAGGGAAAAAAAACAAACAAACAAAAAAAAAGTAAAGATAATCATTATACTAGAAGCAGGTGCGCAAGCACATGTCACACACACACACACACACACACACACACACATATACATGTACATGCATGTGCAGGATGAAATAAAGTTCAGTCTTGAAACAGTACTAAGTGGCCTAATCAAACAACATGGGGAACTGAAGAACTCATTTCTGATTTAGATATAACTGCTAATTAAAAAAAAACTACTGATTTTTGCAAAACTTGGCGGTAGAAGAACGGCCCTAATTACCACTAAACAAATACGGCTCTGGCTGGCCACAAGGCATAACAATAATTAGCCAAAATGCTCAAAAGTGGCTACAAAACAAGCCTACCTCTTGTCCCATTTCTGCATTGTGAAGTGTGATTGGTGTAAAATGTGTGCATCTCCTGATATGAGATGAGATATGAGTGGCATGGAAGAAATGATTAAACCTGCAGTACGAAACTTTTCAGTTCTGTATGATTTGTCTCCTTCCTCTGGCTATAAATTAAATGCGGCTTGAAAAATACACTTCCAGATCATTCAGGGAATGCCTCTCAATCTTTACATGCAAATGAAAACAGGAGAGAAAAAAACCTTTGAGAGAATCATGGAATCATAAGACAAGGTTGTACAGTTCTAGTTAGGCCAGTTACTCATATATAAATCAAGATTATGATTACAGCTGCTGTGATATAGTAATAGTGAAAAGTCACAACTTCTGCATTCCATTTCACACTCACTTTCTCTCATTGTAATCTGGTTTTGGAGCCGGTAAACACGTGGAAACCCCAAATTTGGATGCCAGGTTGGGGCTGAGCAGGAGTCATTGTAATCATCAGATTTATAATATGGCTTACTCACAATTATATACTAGCATACTCAGCCAGCTATATATGTATTGTACATACTGTACTCTGCTGAGTAGTGTAACACCTTCATCATCAAAGTGACAAATAGTGTCATTGCATAAGAGGATCATGCAGGAATGCTGCTTCCTATAGTATTCCTGTAATATTTCTATGATCTTGCATAGAAATATTATTTTGAGGTAATGTGGCTGAGAAAATGTCTTTACAATCATGTAGCATTTGCAGAATTCACTCTACTCAGTGACATCCAGTTAATAGAAGGAGATAAGGAATTACAACAACAAATGAGACCATACAGTTTGTGTTATACTACATGTGCAGATCGAGATAGCTCATATTTTGAATGCAAGCCCAAGCTTTGCTCCAATATTTCAATTATTTACACATTTCCCTGATTTGAACAGCCTTCTTTGGGTTTGGATTTCTAAGGTTCTACTTAGGAGTGCTCCAGTCGGGAGTGGTGGTGTTTAAATAATTGCTATGGTGTTTGATATTGGCTTTTCAAAACAGAACGCTTGCACACTTCATGAAACTAACTGAATAATGAACAGTGTAGTCTACAATGAATTTCTTTTAACATACTCTTATGACAGGTAATTTAGTCCCTGTTTGCTGTTAAATCTGCATGTTGCTACTGCTAAGAAAAGTAAACACAGAGGGTTATAAGTGGATGTGATTATTTGATAGCAAATATAAAACTATAATCCAAGGGTTCTAATTAAAATCTGTAATTAGGTTTTATAATGAAGTCTCAGTTGACAAAGAGCAAATAATATGAGTCTGTGTACTGTAGCACCTTAAGAACCTCAAGGGGCAGCGTGTGTTGCTGTGTGAAATGCTAATGAACAGTCTCATTCAAAGCCATGTACTGGAGAGAATTTGTGGGATAAAATGAAGCACTCAAGTGTAGTGCTTTGAAGCTATTGAGGACAAAAAGCTTCGACCTATGATAATGACGATGATGATGATACTATACACACTGCAGTCCTCCAAATACTGCAGAACTTCAAAAATCAAAAATATTTTTTTTTTGTCAGTGGGAAATGTGCACTTATTAACTTATTAACAACCAATATGGTGTATAGAACAGTATATTGCAGTGCCAAGCACTTAGTGTATCACAATAAACTGTATCACTACAACTGTAAAACTATAAACTACAGAAAGTAAATAGATAATATAGAAGCTTATAAGAGATGCTTGTAGGAACTCCTTTATTTTAGCCATTTGTTCCACCCTCATATATTGACAAATTCCACAATACTGTTTAATACTATAATTGAAATTGCATATTGTCAGACTGTATATATGTAAATGTGTGTGTGTGTGTGTGTGTGTGTGTGTGTTCATATATACATATATGAATTATTCATTTAAAAATGATTAATAATTATGTTTTCATAAATATTCTTCGTCCCTGGCTGAAATTGCCCAAATGTGTTTATATAATAAGGGCTAATAATATGATGAAATCAGTAAAAACACAAATTTAGAGAGTCATTGCATATTCTGACCTATGTCAATGTATACTGACCACCAGAGAGATTGGAGCAACATCGGGTCGCCTCGGGCACAGCCCCCAGCCCCCAGCCCTGACCCCTCTCATCTCCTTCCCGTCAAAGTTATAGCGGCCTGTAATTAACACAAAGAATAAAGTTGGCAGTGACGAGGCAAGATAACAGAAAATACTGCTTGCTTGTACTACGTGGGTTTGGAGAAAGTGATGGGCGACTGAGAGGGTGTTAAAATTCCAGGGGGTGGGGAGTTTTGAAATCTAAAAATCTCCTAGCGCACCTAGCAAAATAATTGCTGAGTCAGTTTTATTGGTGAACCACCCTGTCAACTTCCTGTATTTCTGTACGTGGTGTTCTTTTCTTTGTCTTTTGAGTCATGCTGGCTATCAGTGGCCATGCTAACTACTGAGTTCTTCTGTTTATTCCAGACAAAATGCTGACACTGTGGCTGGTCTTCCTGTGAGCCAGAGGGTTTTTCCCAGTGTTGTGCTAAAATTTGTATGCCCTAAAAAAACACTGCAGAAAATGTGCTTTGTACATAACAAATAGACTAATGTATTGATAAGTTTCTTGCGTAATTAAAGTACATTAATGGTTTGAGATCATGAGATCACAATCATAATCTCTGTTCACAGGCAGGGCTACTTTTTCATTGTTTTACCATTTGAAAAACCAGCAATAGGACAGCAGTCCACAAAAATGAAACTGTTATTTTCCTCTCTGGTGTGAAATCAAGACAAATGTGCACTGTCAGGGTAAACAAGTATATAAGGGAAAACACATTTTTCGAGGAAACAAATTTTGGCATAATACCAGCTAACACCATGTTTTAGAGCAGCAAATGTAAAAGCTTTCATTAACAACTGTGCATTGGACCTCTCTCAGATTGGTCACTTGCCTGAGGCAAGTGCTACTCTCATTGAGGAAAATTAACTTGGGGGGGAAAAAAGTGGCAGTTAACAGGTCTTGAAATAGGAGAGATTGATATACCTCATATGGCAATGCAAGCAACAGGTCATATGTGACAAATGGGTTTAGTAAGTGGTGATCAGCTAGGCATTAAGGCCAGCTTTTATAAAAATAAATGTTATGCCCTTGCAATGACGTATCCAATGGAAAATGTTACCTATATCATTATTTAAATGATTCTTCTTTGAAATACACTGGTGTTCAGTTTTGACAAAAATTTAACTATTTCACCACAGCCCAACTTTTCTGAACCTTTCCTGCCTACACAACCAGTCTCATGGCTGTCATAGCAAGTTGGTGAAATATCTGACCTCAAATACAACAGAGGCACAGAGCAAGTAGAAATGGCCTTTCAGTCTGACTGATAGAACACGCTGTGATTTCCCCCGAGTTCTAGATGGATGGACATGATAGCACAATCCACAGTCATACCAAGTGCCAACTCAGCCACCAAGAATGACTAGCTGGACACTTTTAGACTTTTCTTGCATGACAGTTGTGGTTAAGGTTTACATACAGTCAAACACAGTGAAGAATATTCTCAACATGTTGGGGAGGAACTGCAATATCAGTTGAAGGCTTGTTACTCTGGGTAAGTCTGTCCAGAGTTTTCACAATTTAAAATCAGTTTATTTATTTATTTCCTTTTTTGTTTTTTGTTTTTTACAGCTGCTGTCTATACATACAGCCTCGGTGTGACTCTCAGCAAAGTTACAAGGAAGCCAAAAAGTTAATATTAAATCAATATCGCATGTGTGAGCAGCTAATTAAATTATTGCAAGGATAACAATGAAATGAAAGCAAGGATAATGATGAAAGCAAGGACAACAATTAAAAAATATTGTGTGCTTGTAAATGTTGTCTTTGCCAGGAAGTACAAAGTGAGCAGGCAGTGGCTGGAAGCACAGCATCGAGATGTGCACTCTTTGTACTACACTAGAAAAGTCTGAAGCAACAAGTGGTGGAAGGGTAATTATCTCAGTCACCACAAAAGCACTTGACAAGGCCAAGACTTCTGCAAACTTTTTGAGAAATCTAAGCAAAAAATAAATAAATAAATAAATAAAAGAAGTGGACCCATCTTGTCAGCTTGTCATCTCCCAGAACTGAAGCTTCCTGTGTTGTGCAGCACTCTTGTGGCTGATGTTAATTATTGGAACTAGGAGCATAGGAAAATATTTCCCATACCTAAGGAAGTGAGCATGTCTGAAGTGTTTATTTAGTGCAGAGAGAAGTCATGGCACATCATGCATCTACCTCCTCCCTCATGCAATATTTCTTTGTTAAAGTAGCAGCAGACTAAGCAGATGTTAACAATAATCAAATGTAACATTATATTATTTTTCCTATACTAAAATGATGCAACTGCTGCTATACATTGCCCACAATGAGAGAGCAAAAGCGAGTGGTTACTCAGTGAAGCAGTAGTTTTACTTCCCCAGTAACAAGTAGTGTAACAAATTATTATACTATTGTATCACATCAGGTACCAAAATAAATAAATAAGTTGTTACTTTTCATCCCTTCTAAATATCAAACTGCATTATCCCAAGCTGTATCACACCACAATCCCCCATCTTTATCAATATTATAGTCATTGTTTATTCAGTGCTTTCTCATTGTTTGATTTCCCTATGTTTGCTCAGGTGAGATATGGGAGAGCACTTTACCATCTCTGGGTGGAAGTATTGTCTTTGATTTTATTGAGCAAAAGACACACCAAAGAGCAAGAACGCTGTTGTCCAGGCAACAGATGTAATATCTTCCCACTGAAAAAAAAAAAAATCACACCCTGAAGTTTCCTGAAGCACCTGATTAACACCACACTGGTAACACAAGATAAATATACTACTGCCTGTAGGATAGCTGTAGACATGCCACAGGTAAACAACCAAAGGTGTGCAATAAGCCGGTTGCAAAAAAGAACTAAATAAGCTTGCAAAATGTTTCCTACTGTATCTCAAAATACTGAAGACAGACAATGAAATGCCATGAAATAGGATAACACTTGAGTGGCATCTGGACACAATATATTCCAATAGAAAATGAGCTTAAGAAGGCTTTGAAGAGGCAGAATATATTCCTACCAGTGCTGGCAATCTGGACTGCTAACTACTGTATTAAAGATTTCTTGGAATGACAGCTCAGTGGGTCAACAACTGAAATAGGTAAGGTGAGAAGGCTGCAATTGCCTGCAAACAGATCAGAGGCAGACACACGTATGATGTTATTGCTAGTGAGATTGAAAAGATGATTTCATTTTATGGTCTGTTAAGCAAAGCCACTGCCACTGTAATGGACAGTGCACTGGGCTTTGCAATGGTGCTTCAAGAAAAAAGGCCTGTTGATTCTGATTATGAACCTGAAGAGGCGAAGTTATCACATTCACTGACCCCAACATAAACCCCAAAAGCCATGATGAGCAATTCTCCTCATTACAGATATGTGTCTCATACAATCAATACCACACTACTCTATACAAGTGCCATCACCAAGTGCATAGTGGTGTCAAAATATAGGAAAAAATATATGGTCTATTCAAGAAATAGATCAGTAATTTTCTAACTGTCATGGCGAAGACAGTTAAACTAACCCTGTAACTTCCGGTCGCTCACCACACTACACTTCTGAAATGTCTAATTATTTAACCATTGTTTTGGTAACTTATGGAGCCTGTGGATATTTGGGCAGGATACAGTAGTCACGTGTGCAAAGTGCTATCACCTGATCCAAAAATGCACCTATCACAGTCAAACACAGACATATCTATAAAACAAGGCAGCTTGTTTATAAACTACACTGCTTTTCATTCATGCTTGCCTAACTTCTGCTGCCCTGCTGCTCGACTTTGATAAATCCTCCTCCACCCCGCCTCCACCTGCATTTTGTTGTTATGTTAATTATCTGCCTGGATGTCTGGATATGAAAATATCACATTACCAGAATGTGTCAATAGACTCTGCTTTGTATATACCTAAGGGGGATTATAAGCTCTCCCAGCCAAATCTTCAGCATTCTTCCATGGATTCATGCTGGTCACATTTAGAGGAGCCTCTGAAATGAAACACCCTTTTTGACCCGTTATTAGGTCTTGAAATGCAGGCTTTGAAGGAGGCGGACCCTGAAATGGGACAGAGCCATGGTATCACTAACTCTAATCATGTATACTCCCACCCCTTTACCCAAGAGCATATAAAGCACTAGCATACTTGATTTTTTAAGAATTGAAAGGGAAACTGCCTGTGTTTTATTGCAGTCTGTTAAAGCTACTACAAGGAATAATTTAATTTTGTGTTGATTTTAAATGAAGACTACATTTCCCATGAGCACCACCGCCTTGTGTCATAAAGATATTTGCTAGCGCATGCATTTGTTCTGGAAGCAAGTGAAAGAAAGAAGCAACTTATTTTTAATATTTTTTTTTTCTTTTTTAAACAGCTTTTCGCAGGATGCATATCGCTGCAGTAATGTATCTATTTGTGTAAGATGAATAATTATGATATGGTGATGGTGAAACATAGCAAAGTTTGTTTTAGTACCGTTCATACACCTAGGTTACATGTAAGGCTCATAGACTGTATGTAAAGATGGACGACGTGTCTCCACTTCCTCCCACTGCACAAAAGTGAAGCCAAAATATCCTGTTTACGAGCGCTGCCATCTTGCCCTGGTGACATCATTTGGAGCCAGAGTCTGCGCAGTAGAGATTGGGGAGTACTGAGGTCCCGCCCATATCTCCCGACTGAATCATGAGCACACTCCCCCAGAAGTTTTGAGGTAGCCTAGCTGCTCCAATCTTAACCGTCATTGCTGCTGCTTGTCTTACGACTGAAGGCTTGTTGATGAGGTAAATACAACAGCTAAAAGTCAAGGTTATGGAAAGTTAGCGTTCATGTCCTCTCAACATTCCCACATACACCTCCCGAGCATAAGTCCACAGGTGCCGGCTCTGCAACAGCTTCATTCAGAGCAGCTGTCAATCACAGATGTCACATCCCCTTTTGATAGCACCAAATAACTAATGAAAACCAAACTTATCAGAAAAATGAACACTTGAACATACATCAGCGTGATAAGAACTACCTGAAATGACAGGAACTATCTTTGGGAATAAATTCATCTGCTAAAATGGAGGGGGCGGGGTTTATGACCTATACTGCAGACAGCCACCAGGGGGCGATCGAGACATTTTAGCTTCACTTTTGGGGAGCTGTCACGTCGTCCATCTGTGTATACAGTCTATGGTAAGGCTGCATTCACCACCAAATCTGACAATGCAGCACCTTCCTGCAGGGTTGTGTGGAGGTGTGGACGTGTTTATTTGTGTTGTAGAAGATAACCACCATCAAACAATCAAAAAATAAAGTTTTATTTATCTGATTTCTTTGCTTTGTTCTTACCACCGCTGCTCACTCTCTTCATTCACTCTCTAGCTCACTCGACCACTGCTGCTCTCACTCACACGCTCTCTCTCTGTGCTCTCAGCCCTCTCTCTCTCTCTGTCTTGTCCTTTTTTTTAAATGAGTCCAGAAGCCAGCAACAAGTCTAATTTTACTTTTAATGTTATCAAACGAAGAGAAACATCCTACCCTCATCTCAGCAACATTTTTGTAATCTACATGCTACAATGCTACATGTAATTTAAACATAATTTCTTCTGGTCTGTGCGCTGTAAATCATTTTGTCTGATTTCACAGGGAATCTATTTGCTCATGTAGGTCATATAGAGGCATCAGTATTAAATGGAGATTTTTTCATAACGAGTTAAAAATTTGTAGCTGCTTTAACATATTTGGCCATTGTATAATTAAAGCCATTGAAACACCTATTTTTGACAAAATTTAAACTACTGCATTATTTATTTAACTATCTATAGCTATTTCATGTCCCATGAAACACTATCAAATACACCTAGTGATGCAATATGAGAAACAACTATTAGCCACTCACCTGGATCAGTGATGTAATGGTAATAGGGTAAGCGGAGCAGCCCAGATGTCCTTTTCTCCTGGGGGAAAAAGTCACATAGAATTTCAACTCACTCCAGGCTAGCTGGGAGATGTATTCCCTCCAGCATGTCCCGTGTCTACCCTGGAGTCTCCTACTTGGCTATGCTCTGTATACAGCACCTCCAAAGAGATACACCAATTGGGTACCCTTGGTGGGTGTTTGAACCACCTCAGCTGGGTCCTCTGAATACAGAGGAGAAGCAGCTCAACTCTGACACACTCTTTGAATGTTGAGCTCCTCACTCTGCAGACAATAAGCACTGCCACGCAGGAGAAAAACTAAGTTCTACTATTTGCATCTGTGATCCGATTCTGTTAGTAAGTGCCAAGAGTTTTGATGAGTGTCAGAACAAATTGAATAGTAAAGCAGGTGTTTTGCTTTGTGACTCAGCTTTAGCACCATAACCTTTTACAACACTCACAATACTGCAGCTGCTGCATCTAAGTGGCAGTCTAACCCTAACTCTTTTACCCTCACTCATGAATAAGACCCAGACTACCTGAACCTGTGCTAAGGGAGTTAGACTACTGGGAGACTCATGGTCTCACATTCAGAGGTACTGACCCTGTCCACATCACATTTAGCTGCAACCACTCCCAAGATGCTTTGGGCATATCAATCCAGTGAAACCAAAAGGACATCATCTGCAAACACCTGAGATGCAACCCCAATGTCACCAAACTAGTCATTCTCTAGACCTAAACTGAGCTTCATCAGAGTCCAGTGTGTGCTTTGAATGAACTTGACTTGAAACCAAGAACATAGCTTTCACTCCAAGAGTATGAGGACAGAAAGGCTGACAATCCATAATTCTTAAAGACTTCCCATAGGATACTTCATGAATAGGATGCTTTACCACTTTAATGGTAGCAACGCTGAGCTGCAGACCTAAGCAAGTCTATACAAAGTAGCTTGTTGGTAGTCAGCACCAGTTGTTATCAGGTAACCATTTATGAAATGCATTTACTGTGTTTTCATCTTTCCATCATAGCCATGATAACAGGTCTTACTGTAATGGGGTTGATCTACTGAAACAATAGTCAGGCAACTAAGAAAACTTGATAAAATCTCATTCAGTTGTGTGTTCTAGTTCTAGGGAAGGCCATCCACCTCTACCTTCAAACAGTGTGACATGTCAGTATTGTGTGTCTTCCATATCTTCCATATCAAGCACCTAAGCTGATAGGTATCAGTATTGAGTGTCATATTGTCTGTTTTTGAACACAGTGAAGAATACTTGAAGGAAAAATACAATTTAAGAAAATTACTTGTTGCTCTTTAAACTCTTTTAGGGCTAAACATGTTTAGTAAGATATCAACATGTCAGCATGTCCACCTGTCATCATTGTAACAGTCACGTGTTATATATCATAGGTCTTGTACTGGTGATGTATTTTTACACCACATCATGATGTTAGCATAAATATTAGCTGCTGCTTGGCAATATGAGCCTCATCTATTCAAATACTCCATTTCAAATGACCAAAGTTATCTACATCAGTTTTCATTCCTCTGGCCTGTCTCAGGCTCTTTCATATTTCAATAGCAGTACCAATGCTCGTTCTTGTTTTAGACCTTTCCCTATCAAAGGCATACTGTTACATTTGGCTTAAGGCCAAAAAACAGTTCCCCCAAAAAACAGCCAAAAAAAAACAAAAAAAAAAAAAAAAAACACCTTCCCCAAGGATGCCTCTTGTCCTTGGGGGAGCTGGTTTAGCCTGAATTCTACAGCTAACAGGAGGAGCTTTTTTATGTCCCAGAAAGAAATACTTTGAGTGAATATGACAGACAATAACAAACCAAATGAGGCAGCAATAGTGATTTTCCATGTTCAGACTATCATCACTACTATCTGTTCCATGTAGAATACGCTCACATAACATGATCGTTGTGCTTAGGTGAGGAGAGGCATTTAAGGAAGACATCAGTTGTGACTGTTTTAGAAAAATGGTATCTGAGGAGCTCCTGTGACTGGGTGCCAGTTCCTCCTATTATTATTAATGTGCATACTAATCTCATCCTCTGCTCGGATTGCTAGTACCTGGCCTGTCTCAAGTCTGTCCAATTTCCAGACATTTATGGGGGGAAAATACCCACATTGCCAGTTTTCAAACTTCCAGCTTTCTGCTCCAAACACGTTTGCCATGAGTAAGTTGCAGAATGAGGTACACTGATCTGTTGTGTGTGTACTTGACCTGGGAAGTGTTTTATTTTTTATTATTATTATTATTTTTCCATTCTAGCATTACAAATAAAGATTCTTGGGAATTTCACTCTGTCTTGAGGGGAGAAATTGTGGAATTAACTTTTCTGGAATAACAATTCCAGCTCCCATTCTAGACCCTGAGATGAAAAAAATCTGTATGATTTCTAGGTGAAGCTGCCTGTGTGAAAGGGGCTTTAGTTAGCAAAAGCAGTTACCACATGTTTAAATAAAGACCTTTTAAACATATCTTTGTAGAGTGCCTTCCGTCCTTTTCTGTAATGGTTATCACTTACTTGATCACTACCACAAGGACCTCAATTTATATCTTTTATACTTCATTTTATTTCTTCCACTGCATACTAAAGAGGCATTCCTACCTTCCTTTCTTTTTTTTTAATTTATTGTTGCCAGACTGCCATAACGGAGCCAGTCAAGAATACAGACTGTCCCTGAGTCCATCTATCTGTCTATAAGTGACAGCCCTTGTTGAAATGCTCATGCACATAACTCAGCTTTTGGTTAACTAAATGGACACACAAAAGAAGTAAGTTGTAATTTAATTTTATTATTCAGTGTGCATGTTTGCTTGTACATACAGATGTGTAGGGATCTATTCAGTTGGATGACACAATTTACAGCTTATTTATGTACCAGGAAACCATTGTAGTTTACTGTTTATTTGTAACTATTTTGAGCTGTTGTTGTTTATTTGTAATGTTACTTAGGCTAGTTAGTTTCCTACTCAGAGGGAACTGAAGGAAGAGCCAAGCCACAACAGCGTTATTACAGTCTTAGTCTTAGGCTGGCTAATATAATGGTAGGGGACATAGTGATAATGCATTGTTCCAGTTGTTTCCTGAACATGAATTCGCTGTTGATGGACACATGTCGATCAACAAGTATGATCCACAAACTACAGTTTGATGAACAGGTGGAAGGAGGTACATTCCAAAGGTGCTCCAGTATCAGTTTTTCACAGAGAATATGAGTATCGGATATTTTATTATGTAGATCATCTGATACAGGTGCCGATTTGAGTACCACTCATTTACCACTCATTCATGTGTGTTATGACCACCAGATGTTAGGGGAATGTGAGGAGTAACATACAACATCCAACTAAACGAAAGTGAACTGATTAAGGGAACCACAGGCAATACAATCAGAGGCAGTTCCAAAGGTGAACATTTATTCACACAACTGTGCTCAGAAGAAATAAACTAGGCACTCTGCTTAAAATATTTAGAATATTTACAAACACTGAAGCTGATACAGCTGAACTGCATGAACAGCACGGGAAAAGGATCTAAACCTGGTGCCAAATCAAAGAAAGAAATATAACAAAACCAAGCCTAAAGAGTTTAATTCCTACCCTAGGGAAAAAAACAAACCACCCACTTGCTTATCTGACTAGGGAAAAAAAAAAAAAAAAGCTGGATCAAAACTTACAGGGAGTGGCACCCACCTAGTACCTAATGTTTTTAACAGTGTTAAAGCCTACAGGCAGTGTGCAGGGTACCCCAACTTACCTAATCCTTTCCCACAATTTACTACTAGAGCAAGGAGTCTTATCTAGCTGAGGTACATTACAGAGTATCAGGTACAATAGGCAGGAGTGCTGCCCGTTGTTTAGCATGAAATTTGCTGTAATGATTCTAACAAACTTGTAGTCTGAAGCTGACATAGGTTGTCCACTTTCTTATGGAAAAAATACCCACCTATTTTTACAGGGATTAAGATGCTATATTCAGCTGTCATTGGAAGGGTAAAGGCAATGATAAGCAAAAACCAATACATTTTTCTTCTCATTAAAAGATCTCCTCTTGCAGAAGAATGTTGTGCAAAAAGGCTGACAGCCCTGGGACTATATTTCTGAGATACAAAGAGAAAGTGAAATATTTAATTGAACACACACACTCCTGCTTCACTGATCACAGTTAGAGCTCAAATTTAAGTTGTCCTGATAATGCCTCTCACCACAGTACACTTTAACATCATGTGAGATCTGGGATTTGAAAGCTATCTCTTCTTTTTTGGACGGTAAATGGCAAAGAGATAGTTGCCTCAGGACCACTGGTCTATTCAGCTATTGTTAGTAGTATGCTACTTTATTTTAATCCATACTGAATATGGTTACTATTGCAATAGAATATTAATGAGTAAGGTAATAAAGTGCCACTTGCATAGCAGTTGATTTTTGGGTTTTACTTAAATTTAACAAACACACACACAATATATTAACCAAAATCAAAATTTCCCCGTTTCTCACAATCTGGAATACACCCATATACAGTGTATTTGTTTATAATATAGAAAGCTAAACCTAAAACCCACACCAGCGATTGTCCAAACAGGCAAATGTAATATTAAGATAGTGTCACACTGATGGTAGTCTTGTCTCAATCTGAGCACCATAACCAAAGAACAATTTTACATCTAGTCATATTAAAGTATGGTTTAAATTGTTTCAATACAAGAGAAAATCTTAAACTATGAAGGTAGTCCCTGTAAGTAGGAACCACTAATGTTTCCATTCTATGAATTCCCAGTCATTCCAAGATCCACCCTGGATCATGACACTGAACCTGAAAGCTCTTTGACAGCGTAAAAGGCGGAACCAATAAAGGCTGCAATGCACATATATCATTTTCCTCCCCTCGAATTCACCATACCTTTACCAGAGAATCTGCTGCCCTGAGGCAATTAGAGTAGCTGTCAGTTCAGGATGGCCAATAATATTCATTTGGAGAGTGCTAAAAGAGATGGTACAAATTAAAGCAAAGGATATAGAACTGGGGAGTTTTGAATGTCTGTAACCTGCATTTTGTACTTGACAGGTGTTACTGAAATCATATCAGTTGGGAAACAAGGAATCACGGACATCTGATTGGCTGTCGGCTGCAAGGTCTGCAAAAAGTTCAGCCATGGCCAACCATTCTTGGCTGGGAAGCTTGTTGACCATCCACAAAGTTAGTTACATTTGCTCAGTTCTTTTGGGAATGAATAGTGACTTTGATTTTGTTCCTCACAGTGTGACTACACCACAAGTGGCTTGCTCAAAGGTGTATTGAAGACAGTTATTTAGGTGCATTCCCCACTCACATTTTCCCAGTTGGTGGAGGATGTAATCTGGTGTCCCTCCTGGCAGCAGCCCACTTCTCTAATTTTTATACAGCCCACTTCCAAAAAGGATAAACTTAATCAAAAAATATGGACACAAAGTGAGGCCTTCAAAGGCTTAGCTGGAAAAACATGCTCCAGTATGTTCTGGAATAGTATCACTGAAGCTAGATAACATAACCACACCCACTTATGCATAATATAACTCACAACAGTAAATATTTGCTCTCTAGATTCCCATTGAAATGCAAAACACTTAAGCTTCTGAAGGTAATAAAACTACATTTATATAGTTAGGATACTATTTTCTCTTCTTAAAAATAAAATCAATCAAATTTCAAAGTTATAATTGCTAATTGCCATTCCTTTCCACATTAAAAAAAAGCTTGCCAACTTTTATGAGTTACTTGACTCTATTAAGTTTTAGTGTTATTTTAATGTTCTTCTCAGTACTAAGTCAAGTCTTATAAAATAATAAAGGTTGATTTCAGTGGATGATGTGGAGAAATATTTTATTCTTAGTTCTCATACAGTAGATCTTAGTGCAGCTTTTGACACCGTTCTGTATTTCCTCCCAGCTGAGTGTCTCACACTCTGGGTAGGCATCTCTAGACTGTTCTTCCTCTGCCTTTTATCTGCAGAATAGAAACGTCTTTGTTGCTATTAGGAAATCCAGGTTAGAATTATTGTTCATGAACTGAAATCACACAGGGAAACAGTAAAGTATAGATATTTAGACACCTTGACTGACTTTTCTTTGTGAAGTGACAAGCACTGTTAAATCGATCTGTCTATTACAAGTTCAGGTTAAAAGTTGAAAATGTTGATAGTGTCACGAGCCAATCATATGTTGATTGTGAGGTGGGATATGATGTGAGATATAATGTTGCAATATACAACAATGGCAGCAATAAAGTGAAGTAAATGCAAAAATAAATAAAATAAAACAAAATAAATTAAAATTAATAAAAGCATTTGTCAGGAGATGTTATCACTCTTCTTCCTACAGCAAAATCTATCAGCTAGTAGTACTATTAGTGGTTAAAAAAACATTTGAAGCTTTATGTACCTTGTTGTATAGGTTATAATGGATTAATATGAACTGTAGTTGTTTTTAATTAACACATGAAAGTTCTAAATTATATGGTTAATGTTGCTAGGATCACTAAAATTGAGTCAAAGTGATTTTGTCCTGTAATACTTCCTGTTCTGCCTTGCATTAGCATGCTAAAACCATGGTGGTGAGCAATGAATGTTATGCACGCCCGAGCCCTGCACCTGTGTATGTATGTGCAGTCAACTGAAATCCAGACATGATTGTAGATTACATAGAAGTTCTGCTGCCAACAGCATTGTTGATGCAATCAGGAGAGACAGACAGACAGACAGATACACTGTGATTTTTTCCCCCTCCCAGCCTACAATGAAAATGCTGATGTGGATATGTGGGTTGATATTAAGCCCGTATTATTCCAAATTGTATAATTCCAAATCCCTAAAATTCACAACCAAATATGAAATTGTAATAATTAAAGAAAAAAAAAAAAAAACAAATTCAGACTTCTTAGACATTTTTAGACTGGAATTGATAGTTTTGATCAGTATTTACCTTTCAAAATGAGAGCCAGGTCCCTTTTATACATCTTTACTGGACTTAAGGATGGTACATTTTGCTACAGAGGATGATTTTTATTTTTTTATTTATTTATTTTCCCTCATGGACAGGGTCTTTGCGCAAGACAATGCATGTCCACTATCACCACTAGCAGCAGGCACTGCTAAACAAACTCTCAGACCTGGATCTAGGGCAAAAGCCATTACCATGTGCAAGGGAAAAAAAATTAGGTCAGCACAATTTAGGCACTATCTTGGGCTTGGATAGGGCTTGCAACATGACATCAGGTTGAAAGGAAAAGAATATTTTTTTCAGGTAAATTAGAGGTAAACCCATTTGGAACCATACATACTGTGACAGTAGCAAAAGCAGTGCTCCTGTCTCCCTATGCTTACATATGTTCATATAAATACTTTTTTTCTTTTGTTTTTTCTCCAAATGGGACACCTTCAGATAGGAAGGTTTTGTTTTATTCTGTTCAGCTTCAGCCTGGAAATTACTAGCAAGGTCAATCACCAATATTGATGACAGATGTCATCAATATTGGTTGGTTGGTACAATGAAATATTGATTTAATAAACAGATGCCCAAAGTTTGATTGACTGAAGATATGAACACATGCCTGACATACTTTACAAGTATAACTTACAGTCATACAAAGTAATAAAATAAAACTGCAATGCAGAATGGGCAGCCTTTCTTTATGTGCAGGCATATTGCCCCATTAATTGCTGAATTAAATATGAAACTTTAAGAGTCTTCCCTAATTCTGCACTGAAGATGAGAGGGACAGATTTAAAAAAAAATCCAGTTCAGGCCAGTCAGGAGAGAATTACATCATCCTCTTTGTCTTATTCCTCCTCCTAAACCAGCCTGTCCATTTTGTTCAGCCGAAGGCTTCCCTCAGCTCAACAACACAGTTGTGGAGCATTCAATAGACAAGATGAAAATTTGGTGCACCATGAAAAGTTAAGAAATTAATGTTATCACTAGATAGCAGGTGCATTGAAAGGCAGAATTAGTGCTTTCTTGGAGATTGATGAATTGGTTGATTGATTGATAGAAAGTATCCCCCTTCATTTTTGTGCTTTGCCACTGATGTGCTCAATGTAGATATTTAATTAAAGCTGCAATGTGAATCTTCTTGAGGCAGGAAGTGTATTGTTAGTCCCTCCCTTCTCCCCCTCAGTTTGTCAGGTTCACACCTCTACACTTGTCACTCATCTTGATGAGCTGTCTACTTTAAAACGACATGTAGCCTGAAGCCGAGGTGCTCGGCATCCATAAAGCCCAACAGAGTCGTTAAAGAAACACACAATGAATGCAAGCAATTCGAAATTTTAAAAAGCAAAGAAAACAAAAAATAGTGCCACTATTAACTTAGATTTCTACCTTGTCTGGACAGCATTGTTGTTGCTTTAACTTCTATGCACTTGAAAGTCACAACACAGTTCACCATTAGCTGTGCTCAGTGGACAGGCCCAGAGTAAATGATTTATGCCCCAGAATGTCCCGATTGGCAAACCCAGTTTGCAACTGGGGGGTTTAGGCATTTTATATACATATCGGATCAAACACAGATTGATAATGTATATTCATTCATTCATTCATTCATTCATTCATTCATTCATTTCTTCACCTACTTGTTCCCTTCAGGCTCATGGGGGCTGGAGCCATTTCCAGTATTGGGCGTAAAGAAAGGAAACACATTCGACAGATCACCAGTCCAACGGCCCAACACAGAAAAGCACTCACATTTTTACCTACAGGTAATAAAGGGTGTGCAGTTCACTCGGGTTGCATGTCTTTGGACCGTGGGGGGGGAAACCCAGAGGAAACCCATGCGAACATGGGGAGGACATGCAAACTTCACACAGACAGGGCTGTGGTTGGGAATTGAATCCAGGTCATTGTTGCTGTGAGGTGACAGAGCTCACCATTGAAATGACTGTGTGTGTGTTTAGCAGAGCAGAATTTTCCATTTTGACAAAAAAGGGTTAGGATCCAAAAACAAATGTTTTGTAGATCCAGACTTCAGAGTTTAAATGTGAACCAATGCAAGGGACTCAACACCATGGACGATGATGTAGGCAAGTTTCTTACTATACATGTAATGCAAATATGTAATCCAATCTTTATTTATGACTGTTTAATTAATCCCATAAACTTGTATCATCAATTCCTGGTTCAGTCTTTGAGACTTGTTGAATCCTTCTTCACTCATAACAACAAACACTACATTTTTAGTTGTTGAAATGGCACAGTAGTGATTCTTGAGGGGCATATTTAACTGACTTCTATTCTCACATAGCCTCTCCGAGAAACTGTCAGTTTCAATCAGCGGTGGTTCTGGCTTTTTTTTTTTTTTTTCTTTTTGGTGCCTTAGGCAAAATTTTGAAATGACGCCCTTCGAAGACATCTCCTAAGACAATTTAAATGTGCATCATAGTGTATTACTACCACACGTCATATCACAAGTACGTGTTAATAACAGCAGAAATCTAGTCAGGCCTAATTAACATCAAAAATAAATGCATGATGCAATTGTTAAACCTATCTGTATAACCTAACGTAAGCATAAGCCTGAGTCAAAACTTACCAGTCTTCAAAGGTGAAAATGCAACACTAAAGAAAATATAGAAAACACTGCCTGTACTGACCTTGGAGACAAAAGGAGCTCCAAACGTAGCGTCAAACCTCACCGCCTAGTCATTGTGACTGTAGTCAGCTCCGCATCATCTCCACACTCCTCTAAAAGTTGATCTTTTCACAAATTTAGAAAGCACTCAGCCAAAAATAAAGCCAGGTGCAGCGTTTTCCAAAAGTACCCACTTTCTGTCCGCCGTGTGGCTGCTCCCCATTGTCTGTGGTGTGAACATGATCACTCTGAACAGCTGAGTCATGAACGACAGGCCGGCTAGTGTGTAGCCACGCTAGCCAACTGTCTTACTGAGTCTAACATCAGCTTCTTATGTTGATTTTTCAGTTCAAAAATACTAGATAGGTTATTAAACACAATGTGAATAAAATGCTGACTTACCTTGCTGTTGTGTCTTTACAGTGTATTCAGCAAAGGTCATGTGGATCCACAGATTCCTCTCCCGGCACAGCAAGGGGGGCGGTGCTGCTATAGGGGTGTCAGGGCAGTTATTTTTGTAGGCAGGTGAAGGCTCCTGATACATTCCAAACTTGAACAAGCACAGCGCAAGAATCTTCCCTCTTACCACCACCCACCTAAGAATGCTATGTTGTTGACACTGCTGCTTTGAATTATGTAATTTAAATTTAACCTGGAAAAGAAGCTTAATACTACAAGGAAAGGATTTAAAAGATTTCAATAGGTATATGAGAGGGACAAGAAGCCACCAACTGATGGCAAGACATTCTTTCTACAACAATATCGCAAAACATGGTATTGCTATAACAAACAACACCATTTATAACTGCAGTCCATTTTGTGTAAGAAAAAAGGGTTTTGTTTGGATAGCACAAATGACAAAGCTTATTGTTTTTAGTCATCAAGAAATATTAAATAATCTATGACCTCCATTGCAACCATTAGGGATTATATTCTTTGTATGTAGCACAGTCTTCATGTCTCACCTATGTTATGGTGGCCTGTATACGACCAAAATAGATATATCATCATGATGCTGAATATACCACTTGGGTTGAGAACAAGACATTTAATAGCTGAAATGTCATGCAAAGTTTACCTGTCCACCATCACCGAGCAGCTGCAAGCAATATGTAAGCAAATTAGGGGAGGATATTGGGATTTCCTGAAATTGTATTGATAAGTGAGTTTTGAAAGCCCAAAAAATGCGTTCATGCTATATCAGACAGATAGAAGTTCGACTTGCCAACTCACCTTGATGACTTGAGTGTTCATTTGTTCAGATCGTTGTGGAATTGTCACAACAATGACACACATTTATAGACTAATAGCAAACACTAAAGCTATAACACCAGCCTATCATATAAATGAACTGAATAAATGTATGTGAAAGTGTAGTGAAGCTTGGATAGACTGTGTAGGGACCTATATAACAAGTGTTTATTACTGGTGACGTTTCTATGATGAATTCCATGCCTGCCAAAATCTTCTGTGTTGATGACATGAGGCAGAGTGGAAAAAATTGCATGAAAGTAGTGAATCCTGAGTTTCCAAGCAGTAAATTAAGATTTTTTTTTTCTCAATAGGAAGCTTGTATTTCTGGTTAAACTGGGAGCCACTTGATGGTTTTAATGATATGGCATGAATTAGTTGTGTCAAATGATTTGAGTGTGTGTGGTTTTCATCCTTCAGGTAGGGGGTCTTTTTCAATTTCAAACTCACTTGTAAGCTACAAAGGCTTTCTCAAATGTAAAACTGTATAATACATGATAAGAGGTTGGAAGAATAAAAATTAGCTCTGATGAAAGACTAGAATGTGTGAAGCTTTAAGTCCAGAAATGTCTAAATGTGGATATAGCTGCTCTAAAAAACAGCAAACATTACCCACACCCCCACCACCACCATGCATGCATGCACGCGCGCGCACACACACACACACACACACACACACACACACACACACACACACACACACACACACACACACACACACGCACGCACGCACACACGCACACAC